>JAUUDW010227539.1:2005-14172 GCA_032361385.1 Panulirus guttatus | reverse complement strand
CAGCCATCCAAGGCAACAGACAAGCAGTCATCAGTCAGCCAAGTCACCAGACAAGCAGTCACCAGCCAGCCACTGCACCAGACAAGCAGTCACCAGCCAGCCACGGCACCAGACAAGCAGTCACCAGCCAGCCAATGCACCAGACAAGCAGTCACCAGCCAGGCACGGCACCAGACAAGCAGTCACCAGTCAACCATGGCACCAGACAAGTAGTCACCAGCCCCGCACACACAAGTTATAAATACCGACCACCCCCATAAATAACTCCGACGCCACTAAAATTAGCTCTTAAAGCTACTCCGGCAACCCCTTCCCACCACAACTACCACAACTATCACAACCCCTGGGGGTCGCCACCACCGCCACTGCAACTAACTACCACCATCGCAACAATTAACTCCATCATCAGTGGAAACACACCCCTCCACACCCACTGTAATCAACGACCAACCAGCCTCTAACCACCACAGCAATCACAATCCCTCAACACAATGCAATTCCTCCACCGCGTAAAACCGCAATTCCCAGTGACATTACTCAACTAAATTCGCCCCTACAGCAATGAACTCCATCACCAGACTAATAATACTTCCCCCACCAACGTTACAGCGAATTCCCTACCACCAGCAGAGCCAAATCTCACCAACAGTGGAAGTAACCAAGAAACACAACCACAAATAAACGTCATCACCACAACCTTACCCTCGTCAATACACGACTTAGGCCAATGTACAATGGAAGCCACCCTCCCCACCACAACCACAACCACTGTCACAACCACGATTCCCACCACCAATACAACCAACACACCACTCACCACCACAACCAGCATAAGCACCACTACCTCCAAACCCCACCAGTAACAACAGAACCATCCACGACACTAATTAACAACCACTCCTTTCCCCACGACACTAAACTCCCACCACAAGTACACCACCGATCCCATCACCACTGCCGATCTTCACCACAACTAATAACCAACCCCACCACAACCCCCAACTGCTACTAATAACCCACCCCCCACCACAACCTCCACCACCAGGAATCCGTACCACCCAGCGGAGCCTAGCCGACCCGGCCGCTGCTACCAGCACCAACAATCAATAGGCATTGCATGTGGCGGTCAACGGTGCCACGGAATGAGACTAAGGAAGGCAGATTCTCTCCCTCAAAACTCATAAGCACGACGGTGCGACCCGGGAACACGACTCGTACCACCTTTGAGTACGAAGGGCCACGTGGGCCTGGGCTCTCTGACCTCGCCCTTAACGGCTGAGGTCAAAGGTCACGCCACGTAACCCAAGGGTTGTTACGCGTAGTGACGAAACGTCGTTCCGCCGTGAGTGCTCGGAAGGAAATCGTCCCTGCCGTACTCGAGGGTCGTGCTCTGGGATCGCACCGTCGGGCATTCATGAAGTCAAACCTTTCATTCAGCGAGTCGGGTGCAGCGTAAGGGATGAGGGAAGGAAGCGGCAGCAGTAACAGCAGCCACAGCAAGCAACAGCGCTTGATGGGGAGCGTGTGTGAGGAGAGAGGGCATGGGGAGAGGTCATACGGGTGGATGAGCGAAGCAGCGGCCTCGTAAACACTTGCTACACACGCAGAGGTGGTGGTGGTGGTGGTGGTGGCGGTGGAGTAACACCAGCAAAGTCTCGCTGAAAATACACCCCCGTGTTCAGCGGCTTAATCCCGGGATTGTCCGCTGGCCAACTGCCCAAACCGTCACAAAAACACTTTGTCTCATACAGTCGCCTTTCCGAAAGTATCTTAACTGGGCACCTGTCTCACGATATAACTACTCTATTTCTAGACAGTTCTGCTAACATTACTTTATCATAAACTGCTCATCGATCCACCTCTGCTGGCGGCGACAGCATAATTCCAAGAAATGTATCATACTTTTTTGTTTGTCTGTGTGCGTGTGTGTGTGTCTGTCTGTCATTAACTGTTTGTCTGTACAAGAGCGGATCTAAATCTACACTCGTATTTTCTCATATGTCTTATGTAGTTTCCAATGCTAATAACATCTACTTCCTCTCCGCTTAGGTTGTTCCAAGCGTCTGCAACTTTCCTGCCGAAGAAATGCTTCCTCACGTCCCTCCCAACCCTACAGTTACGCAATCCTTATCATGCACTCTTGTTCTCGAAGCTCTTCTGACTTTAAGGATCTATCCTGTATCAACGTCGTCGGAACCTCCTCAAAACTTACATACGGCAATCACGTTCCCCCACATCTTTCTTTCCCATCGACGCCTCCTTACATCTCTTTGTGATTCATTCCACCGAGCTCTACTATTCTTGTTCCGTTCCACGAGACCATTAATGCTATCGGTTTGTATGTGAATCCCTAACTGAAAAAAAACAGACAGACTATCCCGACATATTCAAGACTGGGTCAAAGTAAATAATACTGATGATGTGTTGAAGGAATATCCTTACTTTCTTAGGCTATAGTAAGCCCCACTGTTATATTTCGATGTATTCGCGACACTTACCAGATGCTTCTGGTAATACTGTACAGGGGTACCTGGTGACAGCACTAGGATCCCAATTCCTCTATCATGGAATAAACTACTGAGAACTGAAAAAAAAACACACTGGGTCAAGCGTACGTCGTTCGCGTCTTAAACATCTCAGTAACTAACAGCGAACTGAACGTTACCAAAAATAGTCTGCCTCTCTTACCAGCCTTATCAAACGACCGACTGGCGATCAGCCTAGAATGGTGAACAGACCATCAATCCACTATTCGGGGTGACCACTGGTCCCTCTTACGGTACGCCTCGTGATTCTGCTTCATTATGATTAAAGTCTAGCCTCCTTATTTCCTTTCTCATCTGCATAATTTTCCAGTTTTTGTGGTTCTAATCTTATTACCCATTTGTCTGGCCACTGCTGCATTTTGTCTCAAACCTCGGTGAAATTACGCACTCCCTGTTCCCTGGCGCTCCTCTCATAATCTTGGCGTCATCAGTCGGTCTAAATATTTCCTCTCAAGAGAAATCGGGAAATTACGCGGTACTCCGGCAGGAGGAGTCTGGCCAAACTCATTGAATACGAATGGTGAGATGTGCCATCTGGCCCTTGAGCTTTATGATGGTCCAGCCCCCTTCACGAGCCTCCTCCACTTCCAGTCATGTCTCTTCAGTATTTTCCAGGGTATCTTTCCCATCTCTCTCTCTCCTCTCTCTTGGCGGGCACCAATGGGACATACGAATTTGCCAAAATAAACATTCTCTTGAAACCGTGCTAACTCTTCACGTGCCTGTGTTTCAGTAACTGTTTTATGTTTTCCTTCCTGATCTCTTTAGTCTACTTATCTGGTCCTTTACTGTTAATTTGTTCCTTGGAAATCTATGAAGAAAATTTACGGTGTTCCTTTATCAATCATTTTTCTCTTGTACGATCTTGGACCCTTCATGCACGCCTAAACCCTTCCAGGACGATGAATACAACCCTTAAGTATGATAAATACAACCCTTCCATTACGATGAATACAACTTTTCCAATCTGATGAATACAACCCTTTCAGTACGATAACACAACCCTTCCAGCACGATGAATACAACCTTTCCAGTCCGACGAATACAACCCTTCCTGTCCGATAAAGACAACCCTCCCCATATGATGAATACAAACTTTCCAGTCCGATGAATACCTTTCCAGTACGATGAATACAACCCTTCCAGTCCGATAAATACAGTCCTTCCAGTATGATGAATACAACCTTTCCAGTACGATGAATACAATCTTTCCAGTCCGATAAATACAAACCTTCCAGTATGATGAATACAATCTTCCCAGTACGATGAATACAACCCTTCCAGTACGATGAATACAACCTTTCCAGTCCGATGAATACAACCCTTCCAGTCCGATAAATACAACCCTTCCAGAATGATGAATACAACCTTTCCAGTCCGATGAATACAACCCTTCCAGTACGATGAATACTACAAGCACATCAAGTCAGTTAGTCATTTTAATCGCCTGGATGAGTGGAGTCCTCCATGACCTTCTGGGTCTCCTAAATTGGTGCTTGAATTCACGTGCGGGGATTACGGATTCGAGAGAAAATCGAGGGAGGATATTTTGTATCCAGTCTATAAGGAAAAGAAAAATGACAAATATCGTCATCTTTACCGCATTTAGCACACGAATAGTCGACTGCTTTGCCAGTATAAACACGTAAAAGAATCACACAATGAGGGATTCTCATAACTACGAATCCCCAATCTATCTAACGCACCCAATAACTGAACTCTGCATCCTCACACAGATAAGACTGTTCTGTCTTTTTCAACGCGCCCTTTGACTCCACAAATCATGACCAGCTCTGGCGCTGGCTAGATCTGGAGGACATGGGCAAACTTCCAGCCTTTGGTCCTGATAAATCATCGTAAAACTTCCAGACCGGAAAATCCACAGTGGCGCGCACCCCAAAGCTCATTTGCAGTACAGGTTTGCTGACCTACAGTCAAGAGCAGGTCATTAGTCGTTCACTGACGAACAGAGGCAGTATCATCAGCAGTTCCAGGCCAGAGGAATATGTGAAACGATGGGAAACTCTATCCCTGGAAAACGCCTGCAATCCAGCCTGCTAGCCGTTAAGTCTTCACCTGTTTAACTCGCTGGAACACAGCAATATCACTACCAGCTGGCACTCTACAATAAGCTCAGCGATAATTAAACCTCAGCATATTAGGCGTTATGACCTTATACTGAGCCAAAAGAAAGCCCGAAGACAATTATCTCCACCACTCTACGATAAAGGAGATTGCTAAAAGATCTACTGAACATGAAGGACACTGTTCCTAGGCTGTGTGTTTCACACCGTTCGGAAAATTTGCTGTAAAAAAAAATCTGACTCATTTTAAAGAAAAAAATGTATGATAATCTTACTATCAATGTAGAAGAATCAACAAAAAAAATAGTCAAAAGAATGAGAAATATTAGTCAAACACAAACTTATGGAGAACATCGCAGGAAGGAACAGATAACTAACATAATGAAGAGTTCGACATCCTTCACACAAAATGATTCTTCGGTTCTGAAGTTAACAGACATATGTGACCTATTTTCAAAAGAGGTTGTTTCATGATGATGATGATGTCATAACAAGGATGATTTAATTCTACCGAAGGACTTGTTTAATGATGCTGGTCTAATTACGAACGTGACCTTCGAACACAAACGTTCGCTAAAGATAACAAAACCAATCAATATGGGACAAAGAATGCTGCCCACGTGTCTCCCGTCGTAGAAGGTGGACTGAGAGGAGGCGGGAGCGGGGAGGCCGGAGATCTTCCCCTCCTTCAAAAGAAGGAACAAAGGAAAGAGCCACGTGAAGATCTCTCTCATCCTCTAAGGCTCAGTCATCTGCTCCGGACGCAGCCTCGCTCCCGCGGGAAATATCGAACATGTATGAAAGGAAAAGAAAAAAATAAGTATAAATTTTTTCTCACTCGAGGATTGGAACAATTCATTTCCCTTGCTGGCTCTGTGCCCCCTCCCACATGGACTATCAAACAGGGTATCTGAAGCGCGTAACGGGATGCTTAACACGAACCAGGACCAATCACTGGCAAAACTGTGGACCCCCTCCGTGTGATCGCTTTCCCGATTTCGTAACGTCTTTACGAATGGAACCCAAACAAAGTTGGTGACTGAAACTTACACTATAGTCAGCATAAGACTAATAAAAGGAAAAAGAAACAGGTCCAGTCCAATAACCAGTGGGACAATACACAATTTACTGCCTGTGATAGCGGAAACGTTCCAGGCATCTAACCAAACCAAACTGGAGCAGAGGGGAGGTGATAACAGAGGGGAGGTGCCATGGAACAGAGGGAAGGCGGCAGACATCATCATCCACTGTTGCTGTCTTCAAATATACACCACCGTACCTAAGCAAAGGCTTCGTTCGATCCGAGTCAGTACGGATTCCGTGTGGCAGATGGACACAGCAGCCGTCCGTGCACGAGACGCATAACACCGAGATGCAACTGTGGTCCAGACATGGCATCCCGTGCTGTATATTCTGCAGGCGCCAGACCGTAAAATCCGTCGATAATGACTGGAGGAACCAGTCTGTTTTTTGCCGGCAGTGCCACTTCGACGGCGTGGCAGTGGTTTGGCGAAAAGATACACTAGTGATAACCGTACATACTTTCAATTGGCGATTTGTATAGCAGCACACATCTCGGCCTGGCGTGAAGGAGGTGTTAAAGGAAACACCTCTCTCCCTTTCATATGAATTCCCATTCACCAAAAGCTGTCACACGCTCCAGTCTCTACGGTAGGATACAATAACACCACATCTATTGAGTATGGAAGATAGGGCGTGTCCTTGAACATCATTTTCTTACTCACTGCCGGGATGCGGGATTATCTTTACCTTCCCTTACCACTGGACCGTCCTATGAGGGATGGCATAGACCCTCGAAATGCATATAGGAACCCTTACCCAACCGTGGACATTACCTTTTTTTTTTTTGAGTTATGAGGAAAAGCGTTACTGAATATTAATAATGAGGGGTGGGGTGGAGGTAGAGAGTGAGTAGGAAAGGTGGAAGGGGAGAAAAGTGGACAGGAGAGACGGGAAAGGTGGGATGAAAAACCGAGAAAGAGGGCGAGGCGGATGAAGAAACAATGGGAGTACAGATGAGTCCCTCGCGTGCACTGGTCTCCACACGCCTATCTCGGTGCGTGCGTGCCTGCGTGCGTGCCTGCGTGTGTGTGTGTGTGTGTGTGTGTTCCCTTGCTTGTCTCAAGCAATCATGAACCACGTTTGCTCCCCTCCCTCTCCCATGTACTGCCGTCATTAACCCCGTCATTATTACCTCAATCACGTGTGTGTGTGTGTGTGTGTGTGTGTGTGTGTGTGTGTGTGAGGGGAGAGGGGACGGGGTGGGGAGGGGGAGCTACCTCGTGGCTGGTAATCTGCTCGAATGATACCAAGACGAAGGTCGATGGTCGATCCAGGCGCCAAGACCGACTGCCTCAAATTTCAGGGTTGGGATCGGGGTCACCGCGTGATCCGGGTCGGCCACTCGTGGACAACTTTAACCTTTATTCTTTTCAATCCACTTCAGATGATAACGGGAGGGAGAACAGCTCTGCGCACGATCGCTCCCCTAAACTCGCTAAGCTCTCTCGGCCTAGCAGATATCTCATTTTCCTTTACAGCGGTGAATTAATTTTCAATTAAAAGCTTCACATTTCCGTACCGTTAAGACCCAGGGAGCCCGACAATTGTGCCTGGTTCGTTAACAATCCATCCGCATAAGTCCAACAGCCATTGAAGATGACACGCTACTACCAGCCACACAAGCACCATACAATACTCCTTCCTTTTCCACGAGTTACGTATGACAGTTCACCTAACCAGTTTTCTTTCCATTGCTGGGTGAGTTGAGGATCTTTTATTCCTTTTAGGTCTGCAAGCTATTATTTGCCTCCTGTATAGAGATCGTCCGACTCTTTCTACTCTACACCTTTTGTGCTTTATTCCTCGTACGTGTCTGCTGCATGTTTGGCATCCTAGAGTGTTCATGTTTTAACACCTTTGTTTCAGTCCTCGTTGGAGTTTCCCACCCCACTGTGTCTCGTGGATCTCAGTGATCACATACTCTTTATTTCATCAGCGTACAGTCATCACTAAAATTAATGAATATATCTTCAAGGTTGCGCGCGGTTTGCCCAAGCGGTTTAGAAACCATAATGGTTTTCCCTTCAGTTAGGTTGTGATAAGAGTGGAGGGTGTCTGCGATGGCGATTTCGCATGTTAGGTCCACACGACTTGTACAGAGCAAGTCCAGTGTATAATTTCTTTTTGGTTTCAGTATTTGCTGACTGAGGACGCAGCTGTTCGTTCGAGTTGCTTCCGGAGGTAATTCTAGTTCCAATGTTATTTCCTGCCTGCCTTCATCTTACGTGCGGTGGGTTGGAGTCCCCTTATAAGACTACAGCTGGGTCTGAGTTTCCGAGGAGATCAAAGCATGTTCCCATATTTCTTACTTGCTCTGTAAATTTAAGTGGCTTTGCCTCTGGTGGCCTAAAAATTAGTAGCGATGACCAGTATTTGGTTTTTAACCTTGAAAGCAAGTCCTAACAATCATCAGATGAGTTCAGGACCCTAACTTGTTATAAAAGTATCTATTAAAAAGTCCACACGATCTTCCAGTCCTATCGCGCGTGTACAGATTATAATATGGTATCCAGCCAGACCTCACTATTCATAAGGTAATTAGTGTGTGTTTCTGTGAGGGCCGTCAATACTGCTTTTGATTCATTCTGCAAGCCGCTTATACTGAGTTCATCCTTTCTGGTAGCAAGAATGAAGAAAGATCAAGAGGATTTACGCGTCAGAAGCGGAGGGCGGGAAGCGGGAGGGTAAGACCAAGATGGAAGAAGGGAGTCGAGGAGGACTTGAAGCATCGGGAGCTGAACATCCAGGAGTGTGAGAAAGGTACATGGGATACAGCACCTTTTATCCACTCCTGTTCCTTTGCATCTTGGGCCCAGAACTCACATCCATACCACACTATCGGTAACACTAATACCTTCAAACGAACCAATCTTTGCCCTTGCACTTAAAGAAATCTTCCTCATGTTCCCTAGTGCACGTAGGACCTTAAACCCTTTTTTCCATCCTATGACTTCAGCCACCACGATTCTATCCGCTCCCACATTCACTCCCGGGTGTCTGAAACACTCCCTCAACTTCCTCCAGGTCCTCTACATTCAAACTTACACTCGGACCATCCTCTCTCTCTCTCTCTCTCTCTCTCTCTCTCTCTCTCTCTCTCTCATCCATCTGCACCTTATTACCTTACACTGGCTTTCAGAACGGCTCTCAACTTCCTTTCGAGAGTTTCCGCAAAAAAATATTCTGACACCAGAGCCGCGTCATCTCTCACTCACCTTCCTCCCTTCCTCCTAGCACACATGCCTAAAAGGCTCCCGGTAAAAACCTCCCGCCCACTCCATTTAGTGGCTATATCCTCATCATCATGCAACCCCAGCACCCATTCAGTGGGGCTCCTGCAGCTTCAAGACTGCACTCCAAACAGCAAGAGATGATGAATCCCTTTCGGAGCGAGAAGACCATCCCCCCCACCCCCCCTAACGTGACAGTGTCCCCTCCCTCCGCTCACCCACTTCGTCCACAGATGACGGCGATACAGCCTCGCGTGGCAAGAGGGAGTTTTCATTCGTGGTGTAACCACAAGCCAGCGGGGTCAATCAACGCTTCGAGAGACAGACAGAAAGAGCACTCAGTAATTACGAGTACTTATGACGATATTCTTTCCAAGAGAGACCCGGCTAGCACGTAACGCTGACCGCAGGAAAATATAGTTAAAAAAAGGAACAATTCGCGTGAGTTGCGTATCGCCAAGCGTCGTGTGTGAGATGGACGACTGCACGTCTGTCTGTGGGGTGAAGGCCACCAGTCCTACCCTCGCGTGGGTGAGACAGAAGGAAAAGACAGCTACCTAGGCTAAAGGAGTGACACAAGACAGCCACTGAAGTGCTGGCTCACTGCGCAGCCGTCTATAAATATATTAATACTATAAATACTGTAACCCTTCCCCTGGGTATAGGGAAGGTTAGTGAGGATTACGCAGGGCCACCAATTCAGTGGTTGTCAAGTTTCAGTTGTCGTATGGCATTCACCGACAGACAGCTCATAATACCCAGCTTGTGTTAACACGTGAATCATAAGAATCCCACAACGAAGGTGTGGCTAGCCAGGTCTGGACTCCAAGTGTAATAGTGATGCCATAGTAACTACGAACAGTACAGTAATCAACCCTCTCCTCATAGTTCACATACATTAATTAACCCTTCCTCACAGTTCATGTACAGTAATCAACCCTCTCTTCATAGTTCATGTACAGTAATCAACCCCTTCCTCATAGTTCACGTGCAGCAATCAACTCACTCATAGTTCAAGTACGGTAATCAACTCCCCCCATAGCTTACGTACAGTAATCAATTCACTTCCCATAGCTCACGTTGAGTAATCAACTTGCTCCTCATAGTTCACGTACGGTAATCAACCCCCCCTCCTATAGTTCACGTACAATACTCAACCAGCTCCTCATAGTTCAGATACAGCAATCAAATCACTCCTCATAGTTCACGTACAGTACTGAACCCTCTCCTCATAGTTCACGTACAGTAATCAACCCTCTCCTCATAGTTCACGTACAGTAATCAACACTCTCCTCATAGCTTACGTACAGTAATCAACTCACTCCCCATAAATGACGTACAGTAATCAACTGTCTCCTCAAAGTTCACGTATAGTAATCACACATTCGGTCTCAGACAAACACAAACATTTTACTAATATTATTTCCTCAACCAACAATTCAAGTTACAAGTTTGTTTACATACCCCAGTAAGACATGACAGTCCATGAGTGTGTGTGCATACACAGGCTGCGTCAGTATGTCCGACATGTTCGGGTTACACAACCCCCAGATGTATGATGCACAAATAAACAAATAACAAATTAACTCAACTGCCAGCTAGATTGCTTGTCTTATATTAAGAGTCAGGCATGGGGGTGGAGGCTGAGGAGTGTGGAGAGATGTGTGGCAAAGGAGAGTGTAAACATGTATGGCGAGGGTCTCTTGGGGTGTATGATGCGTTGGATGTGTCATGTTCTTGTGTCTCTGATTTACAGGTGTCACGTCCTCCACTCTCTACTAGGCTCTCCTAAATCTGTGGTGCCGTTATCTCTAATCATGCCAATGCGCTCTGTGTTCAAGGAGTGTTTCTCGGTATTTTCAATGTGTTGCTGTTTCTCAACAGTCACGAAACACAGTGTTGCTCCCTTGAATGTGCCAGTCATAAGGTCGGGTGTGTGGGGCGTGGGCAGAGCAGCATGGTAAGGCTTACGCTCCGCCAGCGGCAGTTCCTCTCGCTGGAAAGTGACACAATCTGCCCAAGATCGTCAGGGTCGCGGTTCCAGCAGTTCTATTGTTAATATGATGTTTCATACAACCTCGCCACGCTAGCGTATGACGCGCTACCTTACCTTCTTTTGTTATAAATATATAGTCTATTTACACGTCTCTCTGTTTGACACACTCTTCAGCCAGTTGATTGATGGTCTGTCTACCGTCAGCGTGTTTCCTCACTAGTAGGTAAGTCTGGTTATTTTGGGAAGGTGCGGGTAGTGAGTGATGTGTTCAATAGGTACAGCCAGACCTCAACATCTACCACATCGTGATAACAGTATAAAGACGTTATCAACTGATGACATTATCCCCGACACTCAAGATGATAATAATACCTTCCCTTAATTCACGATGGTTTTGATGACATGCTATCCTCACACCGCCTCTAATGTGATCAGTCAGGCAGTTGGATGCCGCGGCTCGCAGGCCGACATCCCAGTTGGTCTACCATGCTTTGCAGGTATGTGACTAGTAATAAGAATAATAATAATAATGATAATAATAATAATAATAATAATAATAATAATAATAATAATAACTGCCAACAAACTACCACCAGAATCAACACACTGCAAAAGGGCATTCTCTACCATGAGAGGGTTTTGTATCAGTATACTGTCTACATTATCACCAAACATCACCATTACCTCTATTAACATGACCCTGACAACAGTCTATTCACATACTTCTAGAATTCCTATCTATCATATATCAAGTAACTTTATATAGTCCGAAAAATGACTGTGTTCTCTCCTATCACAACTAGTTAAGTACTGCAGCTGTTCCTAATTACCTCGTCTGTAACAGCCTTCCTTATTACATGTTACTGGTCGCCTAGTGTGCCTGGACACCTCTCTACCCGTTACCTAGTGCTTTTTACCTCATCCTACCCGTTACCTACTGTTTTCTACCTCACCACACCTGTTACTAGTATATCCTATCTTACTCGACCTAATACCTAGCACATCCTGTATATGATCTTACGTATAACCCACTTCAACCAATCCGGTCCAAGCTGAACTCCCACCGCCATAAAACACAGAAATCACACTAGATGATTAAGGTCAATTACAACTTTAAGTCAGATGAAGGTGAAGCCCGGGAGGGGAGGGGTAAACAGGTTTAAGCCGGTAAAATTCGCTTATTTCTAAGTCAACAAAACCAGGTTTTAAGGCAATGACACTCGACTAG
>JAUUDW010227428.1:0-12668 GCA_032361385.1 Panulirus guttatus | reverse complement strand
TCCAAGAACGTACCCCATCACTATACATGGGCTAGAGGTTCTACCTTGCCAAGATGGGAAAGGCAATCAGGTACATCATAAGAGAAGAAATTAAACACTTCTGGTTGCATAATAAAATATCCCAAGTTACTCAATACAGTATACAAAAGGTATTTTGGAAATGTTTGATATATGTTCTTTATTGAGAATTTGCAAACCCATTGTATCTGGTGCAGAAGAAGAAGAAGAAGAAGAAGTCAGATTTGACCAAGTACACATACTTCAAATTCATCCAACAAACATATTTCAAGTACTCAAATCACAGTCTGCTAGATAATGCAAGTCTTCAAAAAATGCCAGATGGTCTTTATTCAGCTTTAGAGAGGCCTAAGAGGCCACAGGCCTTTATGGTTTTATTTTAGTTATTGCCAAACCATTTCATTCAGCTTTTGGAGTTCACTTACTTGGCCAATGGCCTACTGATCTCAAGTGAAGAAATGTCAGATAATGGAAAAAACTCCATCATTATTTCCACAACAGTAGCATAACAAGGAGTACATCCATCCAGCCTCTGGTTACAAACTGTTACAAATTTATGAAAGGCATTACAGTGTATACATTAACCCCACTTTCTATTACAGTAGTTCTGATGTATGTCTAATCACATTCTTTAGTATCACTATGAGCTTCAAGAATGGGAAACATGCCATCACTGATTTCATGCATTCAAGTGGGAAGTATGAAGAAAAACTGGCAAGGCCTACTTAGACACAGTGGTTGTGACACATCTCCACAATCAATCTAAAATGGATTGGAAAATGTCCCTTCTTTGGCTTCAGCTATTAAGGATGACACAGAGGAAAAGTAAAAATGTGTTAGTAAATTACTTTTTTCAGTTCTACACTTACTGGATATAAATTGCTGAATGATCAGCACACATTTGCCTCTGTAGTAAAGCATAAATTACAGCATTAATCTACTTCTCAAGACAGGAAGGGAATGCTACACTCATGGGGCCTAATCGATAGAAATTCCTTTTCTATCATATACCATTTTAAACTTCTGCATAATGTTGCAGTTTCATCAATATGCTTATTCCATTCATCCACACCTCTGATACTATGTTAGTGTTTCTTTATACCTTTTCTAAATGGTTATATACTTAGTTTCTTACTAGAATCAAGTATTCCCTCAGTCTCCTCTTTTCAATGTTAGTCATATTTATAGCCTCTTGCTTCTCCCTGTAACTCAGCTCTATTATTTCATGTACCATCTATGCTGCCCCCATCTGGATCTGCTCAATTAGATCTTTAATTTTCTCTCAGTATGGTGACCAAACTTATGTTGCTTATTCTAATCGGGTCTACTGTAAGATATTAAAAGTTTATGGAACATTCCCTTACCCTTACCATGAACACTACATAAATTCTAGTACTGACCAGTAGGTATATTGGCAACAGGTTACACCTTATTTCACCTAACCCTACATATACATTTTGATGGTTTCCAAGGGCTTCTATATCCACAGTTGTCTTGGATTAAACAGTAATGTTGCAGTAATGTTGTGCCTATGCTAAGTTGCAATATTGGAGTCTGTGGCCCATAAGCCTATGTTACCACATCCTCACTGGTCTAACAAGCTGAGAAGGTACTTGCTTAAGGTCTCCACAGTAGAGTTCACTGTGTTTCTAACAGATGTAGCTATAATTACATAACCCAAGGACCCCTTTCACAGGGTTCATATATTGTCAAGACTACACTCTGTGCAGCAGCAAGTACATGATGTGAAGTAGTCTGAAGTTAGAAGGTTCTTGACAAGTCTGAGCTTTCCATCCTCTGATGATGATACAGTCTTGCTGAAGGTAACTTCTCACTTGCAGTGTAACCATGAGCACGTGGAGTCCAGTAACACTAGCTGCTGTATCTAACAATTTTGGGCCAGGATGTTTATGCTGTTTTACTGTACAGCACTTGCTGTCCCTTTGGATTCCATTGGCAAAATTTTATAGGTTTTTATGCCAGCTATACCAAAAGGGAGCTACTCTTGAATAAAAGAGGAAAACCATGACTTCTAGGATTTTCTAGCATAAATCATATTATATGTCTCCTATCTGCACTCTAGACAGTATATCAAAGTTTTCTTGTAAATTTGCAACATCTCACCTATCTGCGAGCTTGAGATCATGTCACTCGTGCCATTAGTCATTCTCAGTAATTCTGATTTTTGACAGCATTAACACTATTATGCAGCAACCATACCACATCTGTGTTGGATATTATTATCTATTTGTTTGTAATTACCTTTTTGTCCCCTACGAAGAAGGAGTTTTAGACTCATAGGGCCCCATCTCTTGAACAATTTTCTACAATCAAGCAATTTCTTAAAGTCATGTATGATGTCTGCATTACCCATGTCCTCACATTCATTCTATTCCATTAATCCACCAGTCTTACACTATAAAAGTTATTCTTTAGATCTTTCTTAACTTATTTCTTGCTTATTTTCATGTTATGTCCCCTAGTTGCTCTATCCCTACATCTCTTGAAGAACTGTTCACTTTTTACTTTAATCAATACTTACAAATAAAAAGGTTGTAATCAGGTCATCCCTCACTCTTCTTTCTTCCAAGGTGGGCAATCTAGAGCCTGTAGCAGGCAATGCCATTTGTACATTAATCAAAATGGCAACTAACTGGAATAAAATCTGCCAAAAAAGTGGCTTTTCACAGATGCCATTTTTCAGTCCTACCAGATGCTTGTCTGACGAATGTAAGAAATAATCACAATATAAATGCATAATTACCGCCCCTAATTACATCGCTTACAGATTTCGTATGACTAAGGTACTAACATGATTACCATTCAGAATTTCCTACCACTCAAAATATATAGAACTTTTTTATTCAGACATTTTTTTCAGACAACTCCCTTCAAAAATGTGTCACGTAACTCATAATCTAATAATGAGGAAAATAATCACAACATAAATGAGCAACTATTGCTTATAATCATACCATTCAGAAATGTTTGAACTGCATGCTACCTTCTTCTTGTTCACTTGTCATAATATATTGCACTTTTTATACTATTCTCATTTTTTTAAGATGTTCCTTTCAGAAGCATCTTATCTAACACAAAAACTAATACAGTGGCTTATAATCACAATCAATTGCTTAACTATCACTCATGACTATACTGCTTATAAACATTGTTCAACCTGAGTGCTACACTTTTTATCTTTCACTCAAAAATATATAGCACTTTTTCATTTTACAATGAATTTTACCTAATCCCCTTCAAAGATATATTACCTACCTCAGGATCCAAAAAGCACTGCTATACTATCAAAAGCATTGGAGCTATCAGGAGAGTGAGATGATATGATGTCTGGTCAAGGAGCCCTGGCTGCTAGCACAGACCTCACCTGCAGTCTCACTCTCCATGCACATAAGTATTAATGCAGACTGTGAAAGATCTATGAACACCTAACCCTTCCCTACTATTTGGTAGAGCATTAGTGCCTTGAAAAGTGTCATCACTTGTTCTACTTCTTTTATCTTTAAAGTCCACAAAATCCAGCCAGTCATATTTTTGGAAGGGACAGCTGTTGCTCTGTTGTGTTTACTGATGGCAAAGTTATCAGGATCATCACTCCAAAGTTTTCAAAAATGACCCTCTAAGATGTTACCATTTTCATTTCTGTTTGGGATTTATTCTGTAAAATCTTGCATGTGTTTACATCCCCCATAACAGAATACGTAAACATTCTCAACATCAAAAGCATGTCTCATTGTCTTCTGCAGATAAGATTTCCATATCTATTTGTCTATTCTCCAGTACCTGCACAATTTCATTACCATGATCAAGGAATATTGTTCCTCCCTCATGGCATGTTGCCCTGAGTTATGATGGTTATTTGATTCCACGAAGTCATTCAACATACATTTTACGACTCTACCAAAAAAAACTGTATTAAGTGGAATGTCAGAGCCACTGTTCAGTACCTTCTCAAAACTGCTTTGCTTCCTCTTTAACACAGTGGGGTTTTTCAGTCATTTTTGGACTTTCTGTGATAAAGCAAGAGTCCAGAGTCTCTTTCTTTAGGATGTTTAGTTCCTATGGTCATAGTGTTGAGTATATCTTCAATAATATAGCCAGAGGATGTTTAGTCCCTGTGCTAGTGCTGTTTTGAAGACCTTTAGATGGAGCATTCCAAGAAACTAGTCTGGGATCGGAATGCCCTCACAAATTGTGGTGATGATATCAGCTGTAGGTAACATGAAGGGATAACTGATCAGTTACTAGTTTGGGTCACTGAGCACTGATTCACATCACTTCTTTAGAATCTCACTCATCTGCTTTCAATCCTCAGTATATATACCACAATAGCAGGTGAAATTCTTAATCTGCATTTTGCATATATTTTGAATTTATGATCTGTGTTCTAACTCTTTAGCCAAGTTTGCTTTCCTTTGCTGACTGCTTGACTACCCTACAGGTTATTTAGAATATACACAGCTCACTTCTGCCTCCAATGTTGGGAGCAACTCTTTCATTCTACTTAGGGCCTTCTGTGCACTTTCTTACGTTTCTTTTTTTTCTTCTTTTTATGTTAAAGGCTCCAGTCATGGACAAAAGTTCACATCAAGGATGGGCCCTAATTGAAATATAGAGAGAATTGAGAAAGGGGGGAAAAAAGACAGGGAAAGTATTTACAAATTTCTGAGAAAGTGAAAAACCTGTCTCTTGAAATGAGCCAGATTGTAGTTGTTGGGAAAGACATGAGAAGGTAGAGAGTTCAGTGTCTGGTATGTTTGAAATTCAATATTGTAGTCCCAGCAGCTATGCACTGGCATGAATCCTGGGCCATGAATGCAGAAGAGGGGAAGAGGTAGACATGTTGTAAGTCAAAAGCATGAAGATATGTTGTTTGAGGTGGTTTGATCACATAAAGAATGAATGGAGGAGATTTGTATGGTAGTAAGCACAGTCTTACTGAGAGAGTCAATTAGGGTAATCTGAAAATTTTAAGATATACTGAAAGGATAAGTGAAGAAAAAAAATGACTAAGAGAGGATCCATGTTTCTAAAGTGAAGAAAGCAAAGGGGTGGGAGAGACTGAGAAGGATATGAATGGATGGAGTGTAGGAGGCACTGATGTACTGGCCTGAAAATTCTGGAGGGCAACACGAGTTGGGGGATGATGTGCTGTACATGGGTTGAACTACAGTATATGATGTAGCAGTCAAGATTAACTGTAGAGTAGTTTAAGGTCGGTGGATGGTTTGCTCTGGTTTCAGCATATATGATGCACATGCATCATAAACAGCTTATTATTTATGAGCAGACAGCATAAAAAATGCAAAGCAGAACATCAAGGTCTTTAGCTTATACAGTGATCCCCTAGCACTACAAGGAGACAAGAACACGTTCCGTGTAGTTCTAATGGGAAAACCCAAACATGAAGTGTTTGACATACTTATATCTGACTGGAAATAATCAAAACTTCCAAGGTCCAAAATGTGATGTGTAATTTATCTTTTTCTTAATTCTACCCAGCAAATCCAATCACCTTTCTATCCTGGACATATCTCTATTTCTCTTTCCACTATGCTAAGTTTACAAAGAACTGAACCCAAATACTTAAGTTCTCTAACCTATTTCAAAGGTTCATCACTCATCTCAAACTTGCACTTCAGCTCTATAGTTCTGTTTATTCTGCCTCATAGTAGAATTTCATCATAGGTACTCCTATGTAAGTACTCCTTTCAGAAACAACCACCTTAATCTTACAAGCATTCACCATGTCTTCAGTAAACTTTTATTACATGTAAAATAACTCATGCAACACTTTCTTTAATTTCTCTTTACTTTGCACTAGCAACATCATATCACCCACAAATGAGCTAGTCACCAACAACCAGGTCTTTCTATCCAACCCAAGCTTTGCTTCCTTTCTTTCTCTTTTTGCCTTCATCTTTTTCACTGCCCCAACCAAATATATACACTGAAAAGTCAGGCTGACAAAAAACAACCCTGTCTCACTCCCAAGCCGCCAATCTCAAAACTTTCATTTATCGTGTTACCATTTTCACATGCCTTATCACTTTTGCAAAAAGTTTGTGCTGCATTCAGCAACTTTCCTCCTGCTCCTACGATTTCTAATACCTCTCTTTGTATTCCAGACTACTCTATCCCATGTCTTTTCTAGGTCTATGAATATTGCAAAAAATTTTCTTTTTGGTATGTACTTTTCTGCTAATCTGACTGAGACATCCTCTACCTTTCCCATATCCTCTACGCTCTTCACTTATCCTGCACTCCATTCTATCCTTTACCCTCTCAATAAAAATTCAAATAACCACCTGGTATGCTCAATAAGTTGATTTCTCTTCAGTTTTTACACTAATCTTTCCTCATCTTTTCCTTCGTACATAAGCACTATGACTGTTCATGTATTGTCATCTGGCACCATCTCACTTTTTCACAAACACATATTTTGTGTCCCTACTGTGCTCCCACATAACATTTACTCTTCAAAATTTCTGCATTCATCTCATCCACTATAGAAGTTTCCCCCACTTTCAACTTGCTTCAAGGTGATTTTACCTCAACCATAGATACCATTACCTGGACTGAAATTTTCCCATTCGCTCTCTTCATCTCAATGTAAAATGTTACTAGTTTACTCACATTCTATGATACCATCAACTTTTTAACATACTTTCATCAGTTTAACACCTAATCTGATTAATCATTCTTCCACATCCACCACTTTTTCCCCTCCTATCTGCTCACACTTCCTTCTGATAAAAGTTTTCATCATCCTTAAACTTTTCACTCAAGTTATTTCCAAGGTCTTCATCTGTTCTTTTTTTTTTCTCACTTTTTCCTTTACTCTTTCATTACAATCCTTATGCTCTTATTTCCTTATGTTCCTAACTTTCCCAAACAAATCTTAATTATGAAACATACATGCCTCCTTGCATTTTTACTGCTGAATTTAGCTTTTCTTTCCATGATACACATTTAACTCTTTCTTACCCTTCTCATTTTCTTGCCATATGTATCCTCTACTGCATTCACAATATCATCCTTCAAGAGTGAAATACCCTCTGATCTTTTTCCCTCCTTTTCTTCTGCTCTGTTCCCTATTCATTTAACCTCTCCACTGCTACTCTTACCTCCTTATTTCTAAAACCCTTAAATTAATATATCCACATTTTCCAAAACCTTATATTTGGTATTACCATGTAATCATCCAAACTCAACAGCATTCTTCTTCCATTAACCATTTCCTTTTTGATTCATTTATCTATTCATTACAACATGGTTTGTGCATACCTTCTGCTAATACATTTCTCATCCTTTCTTCAGTATATCCATGAATTAGCTCAAGTTCAAAATTGGTATTTGCCAGAAAAATAACTCTGAACCCATATATCGAAAAGAAATTCACTATTTGCAATCACACCTGGTACTTTTCATCTCAAAATTCTGTCCAAGCACATACATTTTCTAATCACCCCTGACTCACTTTTTTTTTCTCTATTTACAAAGAAATGTGTATTCGTTGTCCTTAACTTTCCAGTCCACTTAGAAAATCTTAGTATTTTTGTATCCACTCAAACTCTTAGTGCCAATAAAAATGCAATGCCCATCTTACTCTTCACCTTTATAACATTTTTCCAATCAAGATAATACAATTCCCTCCTCCAGTCCTTTCTAAATCTTGCCATCATGTTCATTCCCCTACTCCCACATTTCCATACCAAAAAAGGAAAATCATTTGCCCTCCTCCAAACACATACAATCTTCCATGCTTAAACTCCTTTAATAATACTCTTCATTTTCCCTTTGCTTTCATGCCACTGACATTAAAGGCTCTTAAACTCATGACCCCAATTCCAACCCTCCCCATTCCTGCACATGAGACCTTGCGGAAACTAAACTGGTCTCTTCCATCTCCACCCACTTAAGGCCATTGGCTGAGGGTACACAAAGCATAGTGTATTATAGGATGCCAAGGTCAGCTATCCCTGTCAACATAGTCATGTCTTTAGAAATTACCAAATATGCACTCGTCTCCCAAAAATCAAATAAAAAGGAATTAAATCAATTTAAAGGTAAAATATAGAAAATCTATAGGAATATCAAGTAAAAAATACAGTAAAAAAGGAAAAAAATTTAAAAAAATGTGCTTTCTTTTTGTGTTTACTGCACCTTTTGATATAACGACAGTATTTTGCCGAGACTTCTACAGCTGTTGTACCACACGAGAAATAATTTTGAGTGCAGACTGGGAACCATGCATTCCTAAATTTTCCAGGAGTACATAATGATATGTTTCTGTCTCTACTCAAGGTATTAGACCCACAATCCATCAGTCATTCTCATGCATTGAGTTTTACGTGTCAATGCAGACTGTGGAATGTCTTTGCCCACTTTCAAACTCTACAAATTTGCCTGCCTTGAAAGAGTACATCAGCTGCAGTTACATTCAAGTCAATCAGGTGACACATACATTCAATTCAAGAGTGTATATGTACAGTATTCTGGAGAACTGTATTTTGGGCCTTATCTCTAATGTCTTGTAAGTCCAGTTAATACTGCCTGCCATCTCCAATGAAAAAAAACTCTTATTGTGTTTGATTTACTGAAGGTGATGTCATCAAACAATATTACAGCAATGTCTTTTTACACAACTTTTTGAGATTTTTCAATCTTTCTTTCATACTTGATCACTGTTTCCTGCGTTAGCGAGGTGGTGCCAGGAATAAACAAAGAAGGGCCACATCCACTCACATCCATTTCCTAGCTTTCATGTGTAATGTACCAAAATCAAGGCTCCCTATTGACAACCAACACCCACAGACCTTTCCATGGTTTACCCCAGATGCTTTACATGCCTTGGTTCAGCCTACTGACAGCAAGTCAACCCCTGTATATCACATTAATCCCATTCACCCTAGTCAGTGCACGCCTTTCAACCTCCTGCATGTGGTGTGATGTGACAGTGTTAATTTCTGTTTGATACTCTTCAACGTTATCTATTTCTTTACTTCTTCAGAACAGAAAAACATGAACTTATCTCTAATAAATTCTTCTGGCAAAAAAAGAATACAAAGAAAATTCATAAAATACAGTCATCAGGGATATAGTGAGGGTAGAGTGTTAAACAGATAATCTTCACACAAATATCAAAAGTTATACATGATGTTTACAGTGGATGGAACATACCATCTTACATAAAGGAGTCTGTACAAGCTCAGAGATGGGCTTAACATAGTAGTGATGTTGAACTGAAACTTGGGGAATTAGGGATCTCTGGTTGCAAGAGGAGACAGTGGCAAGTATGGTGTTTAACTTCTTTCCGAATTGTCGGATGAGGTCAAGGCGATGGCTGGTAAGAGACAAGAGGGCCAGTGTGTTTAGCACCTCTTGATAGGTGGTGAGAGAGAGACCAAGGATGATCTTGCCTGCTCTTTTCCATACTTATTCTGATGCCCCTGTTATGCAATGTATATGGAGGATGACCTGATAGGGGAGGCATAGGTAGGTAAGCTTGGGAGGAATTAAATCTGTGTAGATGTTCATGAGTTCATTCACTGGGAGTCTAAGAGTCTTAAATCTTTGTATATTGAAGAGACAATCGTTGGATGATATGTTGGTTAAAGAAAAAATTAGGGAGCAAAGTACAAGAAGAAGAAATAAATAGATATAGGATTCTAGTTGTAGACGACATTGTTGGAAGAATAAATGGAATATGCATATTGGGAGGAATGAGCATTTCAAATGTATAATTTAAACAAAGATGATCATATCTACAAATATCTCAGATGTAAGTTCTTGGAAGATCATGATAGGTTATGTGTATGATGCTGGGGGGTCTACAAGAGGATTGGAAGGGAGCTCCTCTGATAATATAATAGTAATATATAGGTCTACCTATTATTGTTGCTACAGTGAAAGTATAAAACATCACCACCAACAGAAGAAAAATGAAAAGCCAAGAAAATCTGATACAAACACTTCGATGTAAGGTTAGCATGATGTGAAGGGAGTTTCAGAAAGCAGGTGCAGACTGTGGAAAGAGAGGTGCTGCATTGTGGAAAAAAAATTTAAGAAAGTTGACTGAGGTGAAGAAGACGTATTGGAAGACGGTGAATCTGACAAAAACAGGGGTGAAAGAATATACTAACAGACAGACCCCCTGGAATACTACAAACATTAGCATATTGGTGCACATATTCATATCATGTGTGGTGTGCATCTTACTAACCCCCTATGCATCAATCAGTATAAGCCATGTCATCAAATGATGTATAATTTGACTAAGAAGACCTTTTTAACAACTATGTAATCACCAAATATGTAATTAACAGTGTTGTAATTCAGACCTGAGCTTCAAGTGAGGTGAGCCAATCATCTCTAGGCACAATAACACAAAATGCGTCAAACAATCGAATGCTTGGCTGTATCCACCATTCGATGCATATACGTGAGGATTCCTTAGGTATGTTTCTCCCTTTCTCTCTCTTCTATTCCAAGAACAAAGCTGATCAGAATATAACAGAATCAGAGAAGAGGTGGTCTGCAGTACTAAGCCAGTTATTCTGACAAGACCAAGTGGGGCAAAATGTTGCCTCAATCTTGTACCCAATTTTAAGTTCCAATTGAGGAGGTTAAGGGCATGCCTTTTGTATCTCAGTCTATCTCTCTCTCAATCTTTTTAGTATGTTTTGCCCTAAATTGTGCAACATGCACATGCAGGGTAATTTCTTAGGCAGACAAAGCAGAGCCCCATAATGCCTTTGCTGATAGGCAACAGCTACCACCTTTAGCCTTCATAGCGAGTCTCCCTGTCTTTAGTCTTATTCAGCTCAATTCTTATGCATGTATGCAAGCTTTACAGCTGCTGCAGGATTCTCATAATTAGTCAGAGAATGACAAGTGGAACAACTAGGGTGTCCCATGATTGATTAAGCATTTAGGGTGGGTGTGACTCCTTCGAGTTCACCACTGAATGCTGGAATGACCAACAATGAAGTGCCTGTAGTGTGTAATTTATGCAAGCAGCCTTGGAAATTGATGCAAGTGTTGTGTTACTGAATTTGGAAATTAGCTGACAGGTTTTACCATATAGTAATATATTTGTGTGTGCATGTGTCCTACGTGCATATGTGTGCCTGGCAGGCTGGATAAGGCATCTTTCTGTAGCCCTTAACCCATGTCTGTTACTTTCTCCTTATTTCTTCTTATGTAAGTTGCTTTTTTCATTCATTTGTTGTGCATGGAGTTTCTTGAATAAATGTCCACAATTTTACACAGTGAATTTTCATAACCTTAGAATTGAACACATGCTGGAACCTCGATACTATCTATATTTACAATACGTATCTAGGTGACAAGTATAATACAAGTATAATCAATAATCAAAATATGTCAGACTGCTGAGGGGTATCACTGAGTCATTTATCTATCCATTACACTCTAACTGCAAACTCCATCATTAATATCTCACATCCCTAGCAATATCTTGACAATTTCTGGCGCATGAACGGGGATACCAATCACACCCCCAGTTATTCTGACATATCCAAATTTGCATTATAAGTCACACTGCTTGTTTACAAACATGTTTACATTCCACTCTGGCTTTTAAACGTAAGTACAGCACAGATAAAGCAATGTATTAGTTATCTTTCCCAGCTGCGTTGTCTCTTCTAGTTCTTTCCCCAGACTCAGACTCTTGTTTTGGTGTTTTCCTTCGCACTTAAAACTGCAGGACCACACGTCATCTCACTATCAGCCAATATTCGTCTTCTTTCTTCTTCCAACAGGTTGCGAGTGTTGTAATACCCAACTTTGGCATCCTGGAATAACCAATGGTGGCACTAGGAATAAGTAGACTAAGCAAATGCTTAGGGCCCCATGCAACTCAAGGGGCCCCCTTCCCACCCAATTCACGTCTGTCCATTTTCTATTATTATTCTGCTATCATTATTTTCATGAGAAATCTAACTTTTCGTCTGTTTTAGAATTGTACTGGTTTCAAAAACTTTTCAAAAAGTGATCCACAACAAGGATGAAAGTAAGCTTAATAACAGATGCAGCATCAAAACAGTGCCAGAGACAATGCTTCAAACAAAGGTAAGACACCATACCGTTTATGTATCTTAATTTATGTTTTCTTCCAACAGTGTTCATTTTATTCAGGGTGGACTCTTCATCAAGTATATCAGTAGCACCTTTTGAATGGTATATCTTTTTATACAGAAAACTATTCCTTCCTAGGCTCCCTGATGGGCTACCATCATCAAGAATAAATAACCAACTAGGGCAATGTGAAAGGGTAAAATTTGGACAATCCATGTTTCCAATTTACAGAAAACAGGATTTATGGTTATGATAAAAACTTTTTCTGCATCACGGTTTTACCAACATTAGTGGTTCTGATGTCTTTTCCTACTATTTGAAATCTGTGGAAATGAAATAATCACACCACAAATTTTCACAGAAAAAGATTAAAAAACTTTCAAAATCTGAGTGGTTGACATATCTGGATAAAAAAAAAATGCACTCCAGAACCACAGTAGTGGTAATGACTATGTTAAGTTTGAGGTGCTTATGTCACTGATCTTTAGCAGACAGTTATGAAAAAACAATGAATATCATGTACTGAATGA
>JAUUDW010227206.1:0-14173 GCA_032361385.1 Panulirus guttatus | reverse complement strand
GTGAGGGGTGTGTCGTGGGGGTTGTGTCGAGAGGGTTTTGCTGTGATATCAACAAATGGGAGAGAATGTTGTAAACATGATAACTGAAGCTACTGCGTTATGAGAGTAATTTCTGGAGAAAAATTTACCACAAGATCTTTAATTGTCAGTCAGTGTACTGGAAATGTAATCTTAGACTGTGAGGTGGCCGACTGGAACCAATTGCTATGGGCCATCGCAGACTGGAGGTAATGATGTTGTAACATTAGATCTTAACAGTTAATGATGACTGGTAGCACGTAAGTGGGAGTGACACCTGTGAATAAAGTGGAAGTAACTGTTCTGTGATAACAGTAATAGGGAGCGATTATGATGACTCGAGTCTAATCTGGAAAAATAGTGAATATGAATATGGCTAGTGGAAAAACCTGAATCCTATAAGTACTGATGAATCTAGAACAAATCAGTTGATGTAAGAACCCGATTTACTTACGCAAAATGAGACAAACGGTGTTTTTCTGCATATATCATAGCCAATGATACCAAATGGTCAGGTTACGATTAATATTATCATGATAGACCCATCAAGTCTACACACATTACTGCAGAACATACAGTATTGTTGGCTGATCCTGAATCTGTACTTAACACATTGAACAAATCTCCTCCTCCCATACCAGTCGACACTGTGATTAGCTTAGTTTATGTAGTTATCATTAGCTTGACTGGATCTGCATCGATCATAGTAAATAAACATCTTCCAAATCCCTTTACTGTAAAGGTAGCATCTACCTGTTTATGCAAAGAAAGTAGATATCCATAGATAATATTAATAGGAAACTCGTGAAAATATAGATGTGATACATAGTCTTCAAACATCTTCAGCAATTCAAAAATACATATAACGTATAACGCATACTACTAAAATATCGGCAGAATATCTATCAAAATAGATAAATACAGCTGAACTACAGATATACATACTGCAAGCAAATTCGGGACATTCTTCATTGGGGTTGGTCTGGTAGAACTCCTCGTTGGCTGCACATACTGGTAGCTCCATCTGTTGAAAATGTCAGAACTTAACACCAAATTAATCTTCAGATAATCTTAAAAACAATTAATCTTCCTCCATCCTCACCATTCTGTACGGCAGTGATGTATGTTTGGCATACTTTCCTCTCAATCTTGAATATTTCTCTTAAATCAAACACCTTGAACTAGCAAATTTTTTTCATACACCTTAGTCACGGTATATACGCCTTCCCCACACTCTGTGTGTGTGGGATACATTCCAAAGGAATAAACAAACAAGGTGGAGCCGTACACTCCAGACCCACATCGAAGTTACAGAAGAAGGCTCAAATTCCAGGACATGGCTCCAGTTCCAGTATTCGCAATCCTTCCCTCAGAGGTGCAGACACAAAACTCATTTATAACATGACAAGAAACATTTTCTTTAAGTACTGGCGTTAGTACTGGCTTGTAACCCAGCAGATGAGCCAGCATTTCATCATCTCGGTTTCTTAAGAACAGGTACGTGCTACAACGTCCTTAAGTTACATACATTCAGAACTCTGCCAAAACTCTCTAGGCTGAGGTTTCCTGGTTAAAGACAAAATCTATGACCACAAACATTGCGGTGCTTTACCCACTGAGTAAGATGTCTTTATTGGTAAGAGAATATAACGTTGGGAAACGGGCAGTTTTGCCAGGGTCAAGCCAGCCTTCGCTTGGTGTAGGTGATGGCGAGTGTGAATAAGAAATCGGTATTCCTAAATCTAAGACCGTACAGGCAGCATGGCCGAGCCCCACTATGCGTAGCGTCTGAACCACAGATGGCACTGGTGTTGCAAGTGCACTTTACATATCATAGACCAATGAAAGAAGTGATGATGGGGAGAGGGGGAGGTGGAGCATAAGGAATTGATGCTAACTATCGTGCTGGCCTGACATCATCGGCCCAGATGCCCCTGTTTAAGCACCCATGTGTTTACAGTCTTCAGTGTGGAAGCAGACACAGGGATATTGCGGCAAGTCACAATTTTTTCAGTATTTACTCTCTGTTGACTGTCTGCTTATGTGAGTCAACTCTGCTCTTTAGATTGTTCACTGTACTTTATTGCTGGTACGTATTCTTACTTTCTGATCCATGTTTCCACTCGTAACTTCACAATGCGTGTAAACACTGAATACTTTATGAGGTGCTTAAGAGAGAGGCTTCCCTGAGGGGATGGTATTCACGAGACTAGGAATTTCTCTGTCCTGCAGCTCCCTTGGTCTTGAGCATTTTGGTATTTTCACTGTTCATTGTAGAGAACAACAACTTGTTTCCGTTAAAAAAAAATACAAACGTTTTCGTTAAAAGAGACATGAAAAAAAGGAAATTACGTCAGTCAGAATATAAACACTGACGTCATACGTACGTTAGAGAGAGGACACTTGGTGTAGCCTTCTGGCGTGGTGGGTGGGAAGGGAGTGGTGACCTGCACACAGGTGTACTGTGGACAAGCAGACGACTCAGATCCCTGGATGTACATGATGCGTAGGTCTTCTGGGCACTCGACCGGTGGACATATTGTGGTTGTGCTGATTGGAACGCACTCAAACTGGGGGAAACGGATACAAAGGGAAATTTATAACAGCTTGCAACAGTTAAATGACTGTTTTATACAAAAGTTCAAGTTCATTCTATACAGTTCACATCTCTCACCCGGGTAAATGTTCACTCCATCCTTCCATCTCCTTTTGGCACCCCCTCCTTCCCCCAGCAGCTCCCTCTACTTTCTGATAAATGATTCCTTTTGGTCAGTTTTTTTCCGTTCGTCTTTTCCATATACAGGAATCAAAAGCACACCCTGGTCGGCACTCTGAATCACGGTCAGCCTCTGTCCCCACATGACGCTGTTCTTCCTCACTCGATCACACCACACACTATTCTGAGGGATTCCATTTCAGAGTGATCAGCTTTCTCCTTATCTCTGTCGTTCACATCCATACAACATCCCCAGGACAACTGTACCTTGAAACATACCCATTTGTGCCTGTACACACGCTGACCTCTCCCTGCACAACTCCACCCAGACACTCAGCCCTGTCTTCCACTTTATGGCATACGTGTTCCGTCTGCTGCCTCGTCCCATCCCATATACCTAACGTTATCTTCTTCCCCCACGTCTTTCCCAGTTTAACATTATACTCAAGCCGTCCTGTCTCAAGTACTTGCTGCAGCTCATTACTTCACTTTTGTTAGCATTCATGCTCCCACCTCACCCACCCACTTCATGCTCATCTCTGCCCTTTCACAAATTCCCCCAAAACTCTGAAGTGACAGTTTCGGGAGTAAGCTACGGGAGCCGCGTCATCTGCAAATAGTAACTGATTCACCTCCCATGCCTCGCCAGCCCCAGCATACTCTGGGCCCAACCCTCTCTCCCAGACCCTGGCAACCATCTTCCTCCACTCCGTCCGTGATCGGATTAGATAACCATGGCGACATCATACGACCATGTTGCAGACCCACCGTCACCTACCGTTTTCATTACCTACTCTCACACGTGCCTCAATCTGTTGGGAAAAACTCCTCACCGCATTTAGTACACTTCTCCCCAGCCATGTCTTCGTAGCGCCTCTAACAGGGCGTCTCTGTCGATTCTATCATATGCTCTCCCCAGACTTGTCAGTGGCACACACAAGACACCGTCACTCTCCAATTGCGTCTCACACAATTTTCACAAAGAAAATCCTTGGTCCAGAAATCCTCTATTACACCTGGTCTCTAAATCCTCTGCTACGTCTGGTCCATAAATCCTCTATTACCCGTCGTCCATAAATCCTGTATTACATCTAGTCCATAAATCTTCTACTCCGCCCCGGCCATAAATCCTCGACTATACCTGAGGTTACGATGCTCCTCCCCAGTCAGATGCTGTAAATGGGGCACGCCACTACCCTCTGATGAACACTTTCCCGTGCACCGTATCAGGAATACCCCAACAGATGTATTCCTCTGTAACTCGAACAGTCATTTTTGTTCCCTTTGCCCCTATACGATGATCCTATATACGCATTCTGCCAGTCTTCAGGAACCTCACCTTATGCCATGCAAATATCAACCAGCTGACTGACCAGTCACAACACCGTCACCCGCTTTCCTGACACACTCAATTGTAGTTTCAACAGTTGCTGCCGCTTTGCCACACTTCACCTTACGCAAGGCTCTCACTACCTCTCTCTCTCTCTCTCTCTCTCTCTCTCTCTCATGCCGTTCAAGATGGCTGTTTCACTTCTTATGCCAACTTTTCCCAAAACAAGTCACAGCTGCCTTCCTGTCATCCAGCGTATTCACTCCATCAAAATACTCACTGTTTCTTCTCTAAATCTTTGCCCGTTACCTCTGCTAATTTGATGTAAGTGTACTGGAATGGCTACTGAGGTATCATTAAGTTATGAATAACTTATGAATAGCAGAAAGAATATTATTACTGTGGAGAAATAGTGATCGAAGACTGATGTACCATATGAGCTGAGCTTTGCTGGAAGCATTCATACAATCCACACTGACGCACACTGCTTAAATGTGGGTTTGTTTTAGTGGGAAACTTAGTAGAATCCAAACTTCTGAGGAGGATTGTTAAGGGGATGTCTGAGCTAGGATTGGTTGAGCAGGAAGATGAAGGAATGGAGAGGGCTAAATTCAAGGAAAATATTCATACAAGCCATATTTCAATGTGGGAGAAATACAACAGATTGTTTCTGGAATGCTTATGCAGGACATTACCGGAGGACATAATGACAACAGCGCCATAGAATCGGCAAAGGTGATTTCATATCCTTCAGGGCAGATGGGAGGTGGGCAGGGCGCAGTGGGAGGCGCTGACGTCACACACTGGTACTGTGGGCACACGTCATCCGACGACTGTTGCGAGAAGTCGTAGTAGTAATCCTCGTCTTGGACCACATAGCCTTCGGGACAACTGGGCGGAGGGCAGGTGGGAGGCTCCATCGTTGTGACAGGAGGAACGCACTCGTACTTGGGACAAATATCACCCAGCTGTTGAAGAATGGTCAAGATGAGGCTTCAATGACGACAGCTCGGTGTGAGGTACAAGCAGAGGGTGATTATGTTACTCATAGCAAATGTCTGTAACGCCATGGGAAGGACAACGCGACCAACCTTCTTGGGAACGAGGACGATGTCGTAGCGAGGCGGACACAGAGGGATGGGGCACGGGAGCGGCGTGGTGATGACTGGCGGTTCACACACGATCTTCGGACAGGGACCCTTCGTGGACTGCACCACTGTCGTCCAGTGGTCAGGACAGAAGGGCGTCGGACACGCCTCAGGAATCACTAGTGGAAGATGCAAAGTCTGGCATCAGCAGCTGCGAATCAAACGAGTTGGTCACAAGTGAAATGGATATGACTGCACTTGGTTGCTTCTGGTTTAGATGTGGAATTGAAACCCGAGTTACTGATGACAGAAGTTCATCTTATTGAAAAAATGCAGAAAATCATGGTGGAAACCAAACGCAGAGACAAACAACTGTGGTAGCAATATAGAGAGATAAAATTGTGGTAACAATACAGAACTAAACCTATAGTAACAGTAACATGGATCAGGAATTGGAATTCCACAAATTCAGAATAGGACACCATTATGCAAGGTTCTGTAGGATATACAGCGAGGGAGTTAGTGGGTTCAGATGGCAGAAAAGACATAACAACAGCTTCATAAACGATGTCAAAGAGTGAGAATAAATTAGGGATGTCATATGGAAAAGTTACTAGCGGAAAAAAATATGAGACAGTAAGAATGTAAATATCCAGATAAGAAATGATGAGAAATATTTTGAAAAAAAAAAGTGTATACGGACCAAGTGATAGTCCATACCTATTCCATAAACACAGAAGGAAATAGTCAGTCACAGAGCACAGCGGATGGGGTCAGCGAGGAACATATGAATATATGTAAGGAAATGAAGGCAGAGATCCGCAGTGTATCCGAATGGAGGGCGCTATAACCACAATGCAAATGACAGGAAATGGGATACGTTCAGAAATATATGATGGAAATTGCTGTTTGTTCGTTTGACTGACAAGTAAAGCAACTGCTCTCTAGCTCTTCACTAGGTTAAGCAGCTGCTTTCTTGATTATCATTAAGCGAAGCAGCTTCTTTCTTGTTTATCACTATGTGAAGCAAATGTTACTCGCTTAACACTGTGTGAAGCAACTGATATTTGCTTAAAACTAAGCGAGGCAACAGGTCCTTGCTTAACACTAGGAGAACATAATGTTAGAGACATGAGAGTTGCCTCAGAAGATATATCAAGTAGAATGAAGTTCAATACATTTACTGAAGCATCGATAGGCAAGCAGGTAAAAGCTTCCAAACAGAGTGAGAAATGAGGCAATGAGAAAAACAAGAATGCTAAAGAAACCAAGGCATAAGGTCAGCCAAGGCTAAACGACTAACCAAGGCCACAAGACCAACTAAGTCCGCACGGTCAACGAAGGCCACTCTGTGTACAGCTCAGACTGAAGGTAGTTATCCGTCTCACACGACTGTGAATCCTTGACTTACCGGGAGTCGTTGCGGGGCAATCCAGCTCATCATCTGGACAGTCCTCGATGCCATCGCACCAAGACGTCTCGTTCACGCAGTAGTTGCTGGATGGACACAGCTTCGTCCCCTCGGGACAAGGCTTGCACACACAGGCACACATGGGGGTCAAGACTGACTGTTCACCCTGGAGGAAAAGACAGTGCAATGTTAGTTGCCTCTGTAGACAACTGACGCTATCTATCTCAATGGACAAGATTATGAGGAAACTCCCATTGGTATAAGTAAACCTCATCAGGACAGTGGTTTACATTACGACCCAAACAATGACCAGAGGATACCTGTTACTATATGACGTGTAAGAAACCCAGATGAGATACTGCTCAGGAAAGACGTTTTCTCTTTCCCCACTGAGAAGTGAGGTAACACAGGATAATCAATCTGTTATATGGCAAGTATAATCCAATTTCTCTTATCTTACGTTTTCTTTATCTTCTCTCAACCAAGCCAACAGACCGTTGCTCTTCTGTTACAAAAACTGAATAAAGTGAGAAAACCTATGTTGGATTTTATTCACTGTATCATTTTCATTAAATATCAGTTATATCCCTAAACATTCAAGATGCAGTTACAGCTCTTTAGGTATATGAACAGTGCACACGCACCAGTTATACATGACAGACATATACATTCAACTCAGCTTCTCTTTTTTCTTATCTATTTCCCACTACCTTCTGCTGATGCAGTCTTAGACTAACCCTCATATTTTTTCTGGATTAGTCCAAGACAATATGATCATACGATATATTTTGGGTGAATACAGAGCTAAAACCCTTTCAACGTTCCCTTAGTTTTATATTCTGGCAGTGGAACGTTGCCCTGTCCTCCCTCAGTACGTTTGCAAGCCATACAGAGGAATAATTCTTCTTCGACTTACTTCCTCACACGGCAAGCACTCCTTCTTGGTGCACTCGGACTCTCCGTTCACCAGACACTGGCATTCATCACAGTCGGTCGTCTCGAAGATGGACCCGATCTCGTGCCTGGGGAAAGAAAATTGGTTCTTACGTCGGGGCAACACACTGTCGTTCTTGATACATACACATTTCTATGTTTCTATGTTTACCGCCAGAGGACACAAGAGGAAGCTTCCACTCACGCGATGCCGTCCTTGTAGCACGGACAGAACGCCTCAGCCACGCACGCCTCGCCGTCGAAGTACTTGCCGTACGAGCAGGGAACACAGCTGCCATAGTATTCCTCGGGCAGGCCGGGACACGCCGTGCAGTAGGGCGGTGGCGGCTCGGTCGTGGTCACCACAGGTTTGGGCGTCGTGGTCACCTCAGCTGATCAAAGGAAAATACTATATTTCAACCTTCACTTTTCATGGCTTTCTGAAATTTAACCTAATTACGTGTAATTACTTGCTTGTGATTACCTGATTAAGTGGACCTCAGACTATTACACATCTTTAAGCATTAAGAAGTATCTTAAACTCTACGTATTGTTTGTCTTACCTTGTTCCACGCGTCCACGACTCTAGTCTTACTATGAACCCGTTTCTTTGTATCATTTGTAACTTAATTCTTAGTTTCCAGTGGTGCGACGTCATGAGCCTGTCGTCATTTAGAAAGAATCATTATTTACTTCACTGAGTCCAGTTGAAATTTGTATTTTCCCTTCGTGTCTTCCCACTTCCGTCTCTGTTTAACCTGGGTAATGCTAAGGCTAATACCCTCCCTGTGTCCGTTAGTCCCCTGTCTTCTGGCACGGCATTCCTTGCTCATCATCACTGGACCTTCTTCAGCAGATCGATGTCTTCCCTACAATGGTGTTGATCAACCTGGTGCTGCATACTCTAGTCTGGGCCCAATATATCTTGTAAATACTTCCTAATTTTCTCATTCCTGAGAGCAGGTTTAATGGTGAGTTGTGAATGATGATCCTCTTCCACAGTGCACATGGCGTGATGGTGTAGGGAGAGGCCGGGTGATCCTCGAAGTCACGCATCTTTCACTGTGTCCAAACCTGATCACTTTACATTTAGTTTAGGTTTGCTTCATCGGCTACGTGTCTGACCCCAGCCGGAGGCTGTTCAAGCTTCTACGAAGGTTTTCACGATACTGTCGACCTCTTACGTCTCTAATATGTATGGCATTTAGGTGTGATTCTAGTCTTTCTGGCAGATCGTCTACATAAACCAGGAATAGTAGTGGATCTACTTCGAGCCCTAATGGAACCCACTGAATATATATTCTCGCCCACTAAGAGAGCGGCTCGTTTGACAGGTGTCATTTGTGTTTCCACTTGTGTCATTTTCTACCCAGTGGAGGAGTGCCTCTCTGTTATCTGCCTGAGGCTCTAGTCTTTCCTTAAAACTCTCGTGTTGGACAGTGTCAAAGGCCATTTGACTGTCCAAGAAGACAGTCCATGCATCATTTCTTTTCCTCTGCTGCCGGTGCTATCTTTCATGTCATGCGTGTCCAAAAGATTTAATCTATATGACCCCATCCCTCAGATCCCACACTGCCTCTCACTTTGGGAGAGTGTGCTTTGCCAGTACATCTCTACTTCTATATTTCCGCGTCCTTTGCCTTACAAACTGTGGTCTGGGACTCGAACCTGGGTCTGTAAGACTGGTAGGTCGCAGTGCTAGCCACAGTACTTCTGTGTGCATGTGATTTTCCCCGTGAAGTGCACCTAGCTCGTATCTATACAATATTTCACAGTCATGAATGTTTCGGTAGACTGATTCTACACAGGCACTCCACACGTTGTGTAACTTGTCATCCTATAACGAATTCAGTCGACAGACTGACTGAAGATACGTATTTTCCGAGGAGCATCAGCACATCCCGGATCTGTGTCTACAACGTACGAACTAAAGCAAATGTTATAAGACAGAACAACACCAACAAGATAGTACTAACGGTAAGGGTGGAAGCAGCCCAACACCTCAGCTCTCATGGCGATGTTGGTGTTCCATGTCTTGGGTCTGATCTCCAGGAACCTCGCTTGGATCAGTCGGTCAAACTTGGTCTCGACTGGAGTGCTTCTATCATAGTTGCCAGGGAACACCTGAAATATTGTCATCATGACCAGTTTAGTGACCTTTCCTGACTAGTGAGGACTAAAACTTATATATACTTTGTACACAACAGTCTGCCAGACACTCAGGGACTTATATGACTAAATTAGACCACAGTGGATGAGAGAACGTCATGTCAGATTACCACGTGAATGGTGGAAGACAACAGCAGAAGTGACTAGTAATGTTTACTCTGCAAACGTAAATTGTATACCGTATATTTTCATGTATTGCACTATGTGTATGAGAGTGTTAATGAGATATAACCACCCTCCCCCCTCGGCCGCGTGCGCATGTGATTGGCGTTACGCGTTGAAGTTCATCATATACGTGATATACTGACAAGTTCATTACTTATTTTATATCATCATATTAACGTACCAGGTCTTGTGTATAGCATCACACACAAACGTTATTTTTCAGGCTATAGAGATTCTGTAATTTCTCAAATTAGATACTGAAATGCGTTCTTACAAGATCATCAGTGATTATAACAGTGAGTGTTGGTTTCAAAGACATAACGTAGTAATGTAACGTTAATGTACATGTAAAGATCCTTAAATCTGCTCAGATACAATGGCTGTCCGGACCTCATAATCTTAATGTAGATTCTGATTCCTTTTTAGATGAAATTAAGGTATGACAGATTTGCTCTCTAAGTCAGTTTATGATAAGTGCTCTGATTCAGTTAATAGATCACCAAAATTTTAGTCTTTAATGATTATCTACTATAACTTTACCGACAATTATTCCTAAAGTTTTTTCTTTACCCTAAAAAGGAATACTATGGAGAGGCAGGGTAGTGGGCATTGGCGGGGGGGGATAGACCTGGCCACCGCCCAGGGCCCTTACATCTTATGGACCCCCAGATTTTTGTGTTCTTTTTATTATTTGAAAGAATTCCTTTAATTCTTATCGTAAACACTGTATCGAGATACTACCACTGCCGGTACACAGGGTGGGCAGAGTGAAGCTGATATTGCGAATGTCTGACTTGCTTTTCGATCGTTAAACTAACACTCTTGCCCAGGGGTCCGACAGCCCTATGGCCTCCTCTGCCTGGGGACATTCTGATGTTCAGGAGACACACTCCCAACCAACCAATCCACACCCATTTTTTATCAAATCAGTCGACCACCTCCTCCTCCGCCACCGGCATGAGTATCCCCGTGTACTGTGTCCCTGTGTCGTCCGTTGGGACTACCCGGACCTACCTTGTCGGTGCCATCCGGGGCCTTAACGGTGTTCCACGTCTCTCCATCAGGGGAGTAACGGACGGTGAAGGACTCCACCCACTCGTCTGCGCCGGGCCGCCCTTGGGTCACCACTCCTGATAGCTTGCTCGGCTCCACGAAGTCGAACTGCGTACAGAGGATAATCAGGTGTCAGAGTGGACCACATGACTGCACGACGCCAGATGGGAAACCTGCATAACATTATCACAATCATGCACTAGCACGACACTTCCATTGGTTTCACTCTGAGCCGAGACTAAGTTAGTACAAAGGTGAAATGACTGTACCATAGGTCATTACTGATGACAGAAAGACTGTACCATATGTCATCAGTGATAATATAATACTTTGGTCTGTGTTACTATTCAGACTTGTTGTCACTCAGACTGTGTTGCCAATCAGACTGTGTTGCCACTCAGAATGAGTTTCCACACAGACTGTGCTGCCATCCGGACTGTGTTGCTGCTGAAACAAAGTTGCCACTCAGACAGTCTTGCCACGCAGACATTCTTGCCACTCAGATCAAAACACAACTAACCCTGATGAACTGGTCTGGCTCTGGCTCTGCCACCCAGGCCCCGGCAGAGAGGAAGGGCGTGGCCGGGGTGTCGAGGGGCAGGTTCTGCTTGCCGTAGTAGTAGTCCATGTCGCTCAGGACTGAGGATACCTGCACCTGCAGGTCGGACATCTCCCCGCTCGCCAGACCCATCGGCTCCTCACACTCGGGTTCCTCTGTTGAAGACAAGGACCACGTCATGATGAGTCTGGTGTTGTGGATAACCACATGGAAGGAAAATGTAAAGTGAGTGTATTACATGTGAATGCACGTTGTGTGTGTGTATGTGTGTGTGTGTGTGTGTGTGTGTGTGTGTGTTTCTGTCTGTCTGTTATTTGTCGTTACCGAACTGTAGTGTACGGGGGAAGGGATTTAACATTCTCTACTGACATATAACTTCTTATGTTATGAATGCTCTCTGCATGAACCATGTCCTCAGCCATTCTGTAGCATTCATCCACCACTGCCACGATGAGATTACGTCTTTATATCTTTTGATCAAGTTTCTTGCTTAATTTCATGTTATGTCCTCTGGTTGCTCTATCCCTACATCTCTCGAAGAATCGTTCACCATCTGCGTCATGAATCTGTTTAAAGAACTTGAATGCTGTGATCAAGTCACCCTTCACTCTTCTCTCTTCCATGATGAGCAAATTATGGCCCCTAGCCTTTGATTTACCAGTGTGTCTGTTTTCTTCTCTCAATCCTCACATTCCTCAAGAGTGTTGGGTGAACACGCCACATGCAGACGAACACGCTACGTAACGCCTCCTGGTTTGAGATGAGTATTCTAATTTCTTCACCAGGAAAATCGTCAGACACCTGACTTTTGTTTGGGGTCATTTGGAAACGGATGAAATGCACTTTCTCAGTGTGAAATAATTTCCATTCCTCGTATACGCAAGGGATCTAAACCCGTATAGCTCCAAACGTTTGAATGACATCATCAGTGACATATCGTTGCCTTAGTTCACCCCTGGAATCCTGTCACATACCATCACTCCGGACAACATTTCTCCATCATAACATCCAAAGCACGTCAGAATGTTTTTCGCGAAGCGCAAATCAGTTCAACAAGAACGCCCTAATTGGTCGTCCAGGTCCCTGTGTGGGCATTTCATCAGGATTTCTTCTGAAGCCCAGAGCCTAACAGTCCCATCACAAGCCACAGTTCATTCTTTGAGATCTTGATTTAACTTTATTTCTCCAATGTCCTGAGACACTGGAGAGAACTAGCGGACGCTGGAGCAATCTAAAGAGGAAACAACGAGAGGGTATGCAAGGAAAGAAATCTTTATCAACAGATAATTTGCAAGTGGATGTCATTAAGGAAGAATCTGTTGTCTGCAACGGGGATATATTTTCAAAGCAAAGCCAGAGCAGCTTCTGTGCCTGAGGGGCAGAGATATATGTCTGTGATCATTTCTCCGTCAAATGTACATAGAGGTAAGTACACATATACACAAGCCTTGCATCTTTACACACTCAACAGTTAGTTATAAGAGAAGATGGTGAGTACGTACTCTCTGTAGTGACTTTTGGAGCGAGTGTGGGATGCTTACATCCAATGACTTCAAACCTTAGTGCAATGGCTCGACTCCAGTCGGTGGGCTCCAGCCTCAGGTATCGCGCCTCTACTGGTTCAATGAAGATAAGTTCTTTCGGCTCTGATGGGTTCAGGGGACCTCGGAAGATCTGCCAAGTATGGAACATAATGACATTTAAAGTCGAGTTGGGTTACATTATCGTTGTTAAGATCTATCTATACACAATCAGGAGGCTGTCTGTTGAGAGAGAGAGAGAGGGAGAGGGAGAGAAACAGTAGGATGAGCCCTACGTCATCTCCCGTCCCTACATCAAGTGATGAGGGACAGGCAGCAGCGAGTGAAGCACCTGTTCAAGGGTGCCAAATGTTCACTCGTTTATCATACACGTAAAACACAAGGCACAGCTTACACTGAACGTGAGGATGTGTGAGATCAATGAAGGCTGCCGCATCAGGTGTAGTGAAGAAAGCAGAATGGAAAAACAAATGGATAGAGATATCTCTAAGAATAAAGTTGGATACGGGGATAACAAATGGCGATCTCGAAGGTATAATGTTGGTACTGGGAATGATTCACAGTACTCAGGGCAGGGCTGCAGTAAGCAAGGTGGTTGAGGTTAAGGAACAAAGCCTAAGGCCATCAGTAAGAGACATGATTAGCCTTTAGCGAGTCATAATGCTATGCTTCCGTGAATAGCTGAAAATATGCACATGTCAGGTAATGTTCATGGATTCTTAATGTTCAAAAGTGGCTCCAATTTTCCAGGAAATACTAACTGATAAAAGGGACAACATGATAACCTACACACTGGGAAAGATATTAAATCCGTGACTAACTAATGCCTGTACAGCTGGGCGCGTACACCTGGCTCTAATTTTTGTTCTTGTGGAACCCCAACTCCCAGGACGGTGTGAGGCCAACCAGGCTGCTCAGGTGACGCACACAGCAAGAGAGGGACATCATATTCTGGATCTTTCGTACGTCACACTGTGCTGGACGCAAGCAAACGGAATGTAAACCGCAGTCACCGGGTGACCTGCTGGGGTGACTGTGACAAATATGGGCTGTGGCTTCTCCACTGAGGCAAGGGTGTTGATTTCCCCACTGAGGAACTAGGGGTGATGAGTTACCCACTGAGGAACTAAGGGTAATTGGAACCTCCATGGTGCAGCGGTTAGCGTCCCTGACCGTGACGCATGCACGGG
>JAUUDW010227095.1:0-12789 GCA_032361385.1 Panulirus guttatus | reverse complement strand
TGATCATTCACACGCCACGGAGTCAGCTACACACAAGAAGTACCAGTTATACATGTAGGGATAAGTTATGTCGCATGAGCACGAGTTATGCGTCATGGGGACTTGTATGTTGAATAACTAGGTCTGCACGAAAGGTTCTTTTTGGAGACCAAGAGAACCAGACGTATGCCGGGGAGACCACACTAGGAATCACTTACGTAAGTGACTGCATTGTGCAACAGTGACTAGTTATACAACGAAGACTAGTTATACAAGAGAGGGATTAGACATAAACCAGAAAGTAGTCATACAACCATTTACACACCTTAGGGACTAGATATGTAACAAAGACACCTTTTATACACCGGAGGTATTCCTCATACACCAGGAGGACTAGTTATACACAAGAAGGACTCTTTACGAACATAAGGGGGCCAGTTATACACTGGAGATACTATTTATACGTCTGGGGCATCAGTTACACGCAAGAAAAGCCAGGTTTACAGAAGAATGACGAGTGTATCTAGGGACAGAATTAAAAATAAGATGGAACATCTATAAACACAGTGGCAAAAAACGGACGCAACAGGGCATATCATACATGCCAGAGAGAACTGATTTGGAATGGGACTGAAAACTTTTGGGATTAATATTGGAGAACCACGCGCCAAAGAGAATTTCGACTACATCACTTTTAGAATGACAGACACAGGACTGAATAATTGTGGGAGTTGGAATCTGTGCAGAGATCTTAATATTAACATGTAAAAATGGACTAATCTAGGCAAGAAGTGGTCCACTTGGTCAAATATGTTATGCCTCTTGTGGGTTCTGGTGGAAGTGTTGAGGTTCTTTGATAATTTGAAAGCGTTTGACTAAAGTAATACAATTCTTTGCAAGTTGAAATCTAGTCAGAAGAATTTTGACCATTCCTCCTCCAAAAGATGGCAGCGCTCCGGATTTAGGCCAAAAACTGTTTTTAGTTAAAGCCAAAACATGAACGTCATAGCAACGAAATATATTTTGAGATGGTTTTGTTTTACTGTAATGACACTGTGGATGACTTCTCCCCCATCCAGGGCAAGAGGCGGTGAGCCTGGCTGTACAGGTGGTGTGGGCGGCGCGACTTACGTCAAAACGGTTGAGGATGACCACCTGCCATGGCCACTCGCCTGGCAGCGCAGGCCGTCCGCCGATGATGCGCAGACTCCAGCCTGGCGCTGTCACGTTACTCACTCCACACTCCCGCGGCAGCGACCGGTCCGACAATGACAACGTCGAAGAAGACATGGAAGCAGACGTCGCTGACGGTCTTGCGAACGACGATGGCGACCTCGATGATGATGATGATGATGAAACAGATGTAGTCTCGTTGTCCTTTCCGTCTGTTGGAGGAGATTGTAAACGTGAGTTCAGCTTCAGCTGCGCCGCGAAAGAAAAGAAAATTGTCCATATAATTTTTGACTGAAGAGCAGGGAGACCTGTTGGCGAAGGCAGAAAAGAGGTTGTCACCGGTAAGATATTGACAGTGATTTCAAGCGGAGATCAGAAGTGAGTCTTGAAAACCTGAATGAAGTGACCGATGCACATCTCGAACAATTTTACTGAAGACCTATTGCACTGGTGGCGTCCTTCACATGGAGAGCATCCAGCCCTCATCCATCAAGGGAAGAGGTTGCATGACTCACCATTTTTGGCGGTAGGGTTCCGCTTGCGGGAGTTGTGCCTGCTGCGGCGGTACCACTTCTCGCACAGGGATCCCTCGACGTAGCAGTAGGCCTCTTCGTGCACCACACTCCCACCACAGAAGGGCGGGTACTTGCATGACCTGCGGGGGAGGCAACATCTCAAGAGCCAGGTCATGGATCAGGGACATGGTTTAGGGGTGTCAGGGATAGTATCAGGGGATGTGATAAGGCCTTATCGTGGGAAGCGAAAGGCCTTAGAGATGTGAAAGACTTAGTTGAGGGGAGGAATGTTATGGGTTGTAGGGGATTGCGTCTACGGCGAGACAGGCGAACGTCATTCTCAGCGACAACAGTTACGAAAGATGGTGGCTGACGGGTAGGTAAACCACGCATCGGGTGGCTCTCTGATATGTAAAAGAAAACACCACGAACTGTTATGAAACAACGAGAGGGATGAAGTATTTGACACGGGACGTTCGTCAAACCTGCTGGCCAGGATGAAGTTCAGTAAGCCTTCACAACCTACCAGTAGGAAGAAAACTGGACTGATTTATCAGACATGGTTGAGAAATGCTGAAGGCCCAGGGAGATTACTGGTGTGTCTATCAAACACAAATATTTGCAGATGGCTGGAAATACAGACTGAGTGGTCACTTGATTCTCTGAATAAGAGTGATATTCTAGTACTGAAAGACAAAAGATACGTTGAGAAAGTTTTATGTGAATTACTTAAACATAAAAACTGAGAAGATCAACAAGGAAATGCACAGCTAAACTTTCACACGAAACAAAAGGAGACAGATAGACAGACATGAGGAATGGACATCAGGATGTACTGAGCGAGAGGAGCCGACCTGTATCTGCGGGTAAGGCAGGAGCGGCTGCAGGAGGACCAACGGGACCAGCGCGTGTAGAACATGGAGTTAAAGTTAAGCAGGACCCTCATGTCGTTCCTGGGAGGCTGTCGGGAGAACTCCTCCGGTCTGATGATGTGGAAGGTCCGCCGCCCGGAGCACTGGCCACCGGTGCAACTCCGCTCCTCCTGTGGATGAGGTCAGGCGTTAAGGTGGGGTGTGAGAAAGGTGGCGAAATGACGCTGTAGGGATGAAATTATGTCTTTCGAAAAGAAAACGGTTTAACAAAGATTGTCTGGAGGCTATACCATGAAGGACAGTTAAGCATATCCAAAACAGCAGTTGTCTGTATTGAGGAGACAGTCGAGTTCCTTTTCTCGCTTAAGAATAAGGAAAAATAGAAATTAATTGTATACATAAACATGGACTGATTAATCATCTTACAGGAACAGACAGTGAATTTATAAACTTCGACTGATTAGTCTTTAGAGTCCCTTCTACCTTCCTGTCACAACTGACAAACATCAACTCACAGCTACTGTCAGCATTTCGGTTTGTTTTGTCGCTCTAAATATCACAACAGGTAGTCAGATTTCGTTCGGGAAGTGAGTTCCTCTTGCCCTGGCTCGACTTCCCTTACAATATTTGAATAACAGGACAAATGTGGCTGACTATTCCCCGTTCGCCCGTAAGGTTGTGCGCTGGGTCAGGACGCCCCACGGCTGCAATTTTCAGCTCAGGTCTTGAGGGCGCCAGTCCTGATCGTGTGATTGTGCGTCCACTGCCAAGTGGAAGGCGTATCGCTCTGCTCCTGTTGGCATGCGATCATGTATGTGTCCTTGCGTTCGTCTTGATTAAAGCTATATATGCTTTATTATCAGCTTCGTTCTCAGCTCTCACTGGATGAAAATGAAACTATTCAGATTAAATGTATACACACTGGAGACGCGCAAGTGACATTCTGGTGGCCATATATGATTTCTAGACAAAGAATTGTCCTGTACTGAATATAAGAATAACCCAGTTATGTATAGCCACAAACAGAGAGAATATCACGTGCTTCTAAAGTCTTCGCGTAGGTACTGCAGTTACACTAACTCAATCACGTGGGTAACGGGAACGTTCATATTGTTGATATGATGCTTGAGCACAGCCAAGTAGCCTATGACTGGAGATAGGTCCCAGGTGTGCGACTGCCTCATAAAGAGAGAGCCTCAGCGGCTTGAAGGCTCAGCGGCGATCCGTCCTTTCTACTGTTTGTAAACTAACATGCTTATTTGAACTGTGTTAAATCCGGGGCTTATGATGAGCTCCATGGACGGTGGAGGTTGGTAACAGTGGTAAGGTCAGTAGTTCGGGGATGTTGGAGCAAGACATGTGGTAAGAGAAAGAAGAAAAAAACTATGAAAATGCTAATGGAGTGATAAGAATGAGGAGAGAGGAGAGAGAGAAGCCTTCTTACTCTTTAACCTTGCCAGTGCGTGGGTGGAGTGGCCACGGTTATCTGTTTGTACACTTATATGATAACTCGATAACAGGTAAAAGATAGAATCAACCGAAGTGGTGTGATAAGTCATTCTGGACCGTCACCGTCAGGGAATAACTCCTGTGTTTAGAAAGTCAGGTCAAATAGAGGAACAACACAGTCAGTGATCATTCCCACGCAGGCGCTGGGTCGTGAGTGGTCGGCCACTGCCCTCTCTATTCGTCTGTTTACATGGCGTTTAGTTTATCCAAGCGATGATTCACAAACACTTAACGCTACTTATGCAAACACTGTGCAAATATACTTGTTTCACTGCTCTTTGTTTAGGCCCCATTTGATACATGCCTGATTATTACTACCACTGATTCACTTTACACTCGTTTCAAAGAATCTTAACACTGGACGAACGAAGGAAACTGAATCTCACCGGAATCCTGTGTTGAGGCTGTGGGTAGAGTTATTGTTTTGGTGAACTGTAACTAGAGGCACGATAGGTGTGGGTTAACACCACGGTTAACCGAGTATATTTTCTGGTTCTTGTTAGACAAACCAGAGTACCAGTGTCACTGTATATACAAGCCAGAAAGTCCTCTACAGTTCTCTCTGGAGCGTTACAATGGAATATGAAGACGGGTTTTGATTGATGACATAAATATGAACCGACCCTGACCCGACTTGGTGACAGAAAATGTTATTTAAAGAACTGGCTGGACTGTTCTGTTATAATCAACTCATCCCTGAGCCTTTCATAACCTGGCTTGCCATAGTAACCATTTCCCTTAACTGATACTCTCCCATGGGTGCCACACTCTGACCCTTGAGGCACCACAGTGACCCTATCACCCCACAGGACTGATTCAGAGGTGCAAACACTCACCTTGAGGACTGCCGTGCCACAGACGGCTGGGACGTGGCAGGACCTCCGTCGGCGCTGTCTGCAGCGACGGGAGCAGCGCGACCAGTTAGTCCACTCGGTGTAGAGTCCACCGCTCATGTCGGCCAGGCTGTGGTGGATGCTGTTGATGCTGTCCGGTGCAGACACCAGCTTGGACGACCCACCTGCAAAAGTCAGACCAGTGTAGAAGCCGTGATGGAGGAGACCTGTACCACACAGATATCGTCCGAAGGAAAAGTTCTGCTCTAGTCCTATTGATACACTCATTTTGACAACAGTTATTTGATGATGTAGAATTCTGAGTGTCTTAAATGCGATGATAGTAGCTGTTAGAGACCTGTTGTAGGGAAGGGAGTATTGAAACCTGTAGGATATGATGTCAACAGTCATACATGCTGAACTCTTTGAGCACGACGTACGATCCTTGAAGAACGTGACGGTACAATCGTTAGATGTGATGGTCACGTCACCACACACAATGATCGTCGTCCCTACCTTGCTCAAGGGTGGTGCCGTCGTGCTCTCGGAGTTCGTAGCGTAGTACTCAAGGAGGTGGTAATGGTAGGGCCAATGTCGCTTGATGAAACTGCCACAAGAAATGATGCGATCCTCTACAACTAGAGGTAAGTTCCTTGGCGTAGGGAAGTGGCTGGTCAGACTAGTAGAACATTTATTTCAGTATACGTTTCCAAAGATGTCTCGAAAACTGTAAAAATTTAAAGCCAGTGACGGTTTTATGATGAAACCTAGAGCGTTTTACTTAACCAGGACGTTGATACAGTCATTTACTTTACGATTGGTTTAAGTAGGTGGGATCGTGACTCGTGGGAGGGTGAGTCTGCCCTCGGTGATAGTGTTGCGTTAAGCTGGCCAGACCCCTGGTGGGAGAGTGTAGCAATAAACTAGTACGTAGACATGTCATTTGAAGTCACTCACGGACTCTTGCAACTCATGCCCTTTGAGAAAAACTTCGAAAAGATGTAAAAAAACAGGATTTACACTGGCTTTACTGCATGATATTCCAACTCCTATGAAATTAATCGTTCGCAGTCTTGAAAGTGCCTCTACACTCTGTATAAACGTTTTTAGAAAATTTAAATCAAATAACTACTAGGAAAGAAACTGGAGAAAAAGAATAGGAAGTGGCCTGTATGACGTTGGCTGTGTGAGACTATCTTAAGCTTGCGATGTTAAGATTTTGGTCATGAGAGGCGGGCCACCAACTCTACAATTAGACGCGTATGTGTGCCATTACGTGAGATCTTTGGAGACAGAGAGATGACGTTTGACAGACGTAGGAACAAACAGAAGTGACAGTTTGATAAACAGATGAACAAAATGGAAATGACTGTCACGTGAAGATATGAGACAATTGACATTCCCCAGCACTCAGGGGTCCTGACCCCAACACCGCACCATGTACGCATCCTTACCACTCACACACTCTCCTCTCAAACCTTCGGACTAACCACCGTAGATTTAGTCCTGCACTGTGTTCGCTAAAGTACAGGCCAGTCGGCGAGAAAACCCACTGGAAAAGCCGCTCTGCAACCTAATGAAGTCTTAAAGGAGGCTAAAGCGCCCTTCACTGAGGAGCCAACAAGCAGTGAGTTGTGCACTTGAGTTGATGGTTCTGTACCAGCTGACTCTGGCAGATGTGCTGCCGCTGGCACTCTGCACAAAGGCGATGTATGCATCTCCATAACTCGTGTCAGATTGAGTAATTGCTTAACCTCCACTCAGTGTGGAGTGCCTGGGGTTAAAAGGTTGGCAGCTAACACTCCCAAGCTAAATGAAGGAAAGGGTCATCCATTGTTGTTCCGGAATGATCAACTCAACACAGTCCTTTGGAAATAATCATCGCAGAATTGGCAACAAGAATCTCATTCAGAACGTCTCTAGTGGAGGGAAGAGGGTGATCATCATGAGGTGAGGGAGCACCCCTAGGGTAGGGGAGAATCGGAAGTGAGGGTGAATATAGACTTGGGTGCCCTGTGGGTCGGGAAGTGGAGGGGTGATTCGGACAAGGCATACGCTAAGGAGGGGAATAGCCAGCAGGGAGGGATGACTGGGAAGTTAGAGAACCCCAAGGGAGGAGGAGGAGGAGGAGCCGACGTTAGGTGAGGAGGGGCAAGACTTACCTCTGCCGGGGCTGAGGGATAGCGGACCATTGGGGTAACGTCGGCGGCCGTACGGACGAGGACGGCTGTAGGGCCGGCCACTGGTGTCCCCAGGCTGCAGGAGATAAACAAGTTACTCATGATATATATGTATTTGTTTGTTTGTTTGTGGGGGGGGTGAAAAAAAACATTGGAAGGACAGCACTAAGCCTGCCGACCCGTGCAAGACTACTCCCTCCCATTCACACCCAACTGCTTTCATCCACGGAGACATATCCACTCCGTCCTTGAAACTTTCTATAGTTTTCCTACAAATCCGTTTCCAAACTAATGTTTTCCTATAACTTTTTTTCTCTAAGTATTCTATTGATATCCTCCTCTTCAGCTCGCCCTTTCCTCCACTTAACATACTTCGATCATAACGCTCTATCCTAGCACCGCTTTCCGGGCAAGTTCGATTGGTCCGACCCTCAGAGCCAATCTTTGTCTCTTCTTAGGAAAGATTTCTGATGCCAGGGATCAAATTCTTTTGTCCTTCTCTGTACACTGTCGAGAAAGTTTATATCCCTCCTGTACTACGGTGCTCAGAAGTGCACTGCATGATTAACGTGAGGTCTCACTAGAGTGAGATACAGCTGCGGTATATTTCCTATTCTGTATCTAACACTTCTGGAAATAAATCCAAGTCTTCGAATCGCTTTATTTCGGATGTTTATTCATTGTTGCCTCGGCTTTAATTCAGAGCTTATCGATACTCTCTGATATTTTTCATATAACGACATCTCAAAATTGCATTGAATTTCACTTGCCAGTTTCATATTCAATTATGTAATTGGCCAAGATCCACTTGTACTGATATAGAATCTTCATTTGACTATTATCTCTCCTATTTTTGTATCGTCTTCAGATGTACTGGTATTGAGGTTATATCTGTCTGAGTCATTAATACATATAATGAATAAGAGAGGTCCTAAGACGGATCCTAGGGAATGCTGACAGTCACCTGTTCCCACTCTAACTTATGCCCGTTTATGCTAACCTTCTGCATATCCTGGCAGTCAGTCAGCCATGCTCTGATCCAGCTGAGAGTTTCCGCCCAGTGCCATGTGACTATAACCTTAATGGATCTCTCATAAGGGACTCTACCCAATGCCTTATGTTTGTTGTGCATATGAAAGTTTTTATCACAAAGTTTATGGTTAGCGCTGGTGTGTCCCATTACTTAACTGGTATCTTCCTTCCCTCACATATAAACAGGAGGCTCTTCTCTCTCAAGACCGCTGTCACCACCGAGATAATTGCTGGCCTTGACTCTCACAATGCCAACTTTTTTATTGGTTCTGCAGAAAACTGATGTTAATTCCAGGAACTGTGTTTTATATACATTGAAGGTAATAAATACATCTCAGTGGTTTATAGACTCTTCCTGGATTTACAGTTGATGATAAAACAGCTATTGTTTTTATTTTTGTGAGAACTGTGTACTGGATTACGGTCCATGGTTCTTAACTTCATTCAAGGAACCACAAGACAAAGGGTACCACAGGATATGAAAGCACGTATGATGGTACACTCGTTGGCGCCTCAGAACGTCAGAATAAAGTTTTTGTTTTTTTCGCATGAACGCGTCCGTGTGGCGTGTGCAGACATCCTTGTAGTATGAATGTTGAACGCGGCCTTGTCTCAATCACAGAGCCGTCCCGCGCCGTTCCCTCCCAGTCTTAATCGCAGAACTTGTCCAGAAGAGGTCGAGCATGGTGATGTATCGTCCGTGTTCGTATATAATTACTAGCAACTCCATCGCTCCTCATACTGTCGGCCCGTGACACCATCAATGAAAGGACGCCATTAAATACAGTGTTTACTCTGGGCCCTGCCAGCGGCTTGGCATATACGATCCTAAACCTGCAGGTTTGAAGAAAGGCACCTTGTAAGGCGCGTAAAAACATTGGGATTGCTTTTGATTTAACGATGGTTATATAAGCAAGTCAGTGGAACCTCTTAGTGTTGGAGGCAAACCCCCTTGAACACATTGTTACGACCCTTGAGCACGACGACAGCACGACCCTTGGGGAACGACAATGGCCTGGCCTTTGTCCTAATCCTATAAGGGTCATGTCAGAGGCCAGGCTGCCATCAGCATCTCACCAGAGGATCACAACGTTGGGCACAGGAGGGTCATCCCGGCGTCGTGGTGGTGGGAGGATCGTCATCCTCGTGCTCACTGGGTCGAATAAGGACCAGTATATGGGAAGCTGGTGTCCCCGGCCTCAGCAGGTCTAGTGCTTCTTGCCATGACTGGTCCCTTCGTCGGCCTCCTCCTGCTGCTGCTGCTGCTGTCTGAACATTGATGACGTCACCACGTGGGAGACATACGAGGCACTGCCGACCTACATCCATGTCCCGTGACCTCCATCGCCAGGCCTGCTGGAGCAGAGCCAAGACCTCATGCCTGCTGACGACTCCTTGCGGTAGGTAGGCCTGCCGGCCTCTCATTCATCACCGGTGCCCACCCACCCGAAGCTACGCTTCCCCTCACACACAGACACACCGCCCCGCCTTGATCACTGCTGACTGACTGGCCCTTGACAGCTCTTCTCACCGTGTGTGATTAATGTCTGTGATTATTGTGTGGTAGCGTTACGGGTAGGTGTAGTGCCATTTAAATGTATATGGTCGCATTCGTATCAGAGTTAGTGAGGAGTCGTCTTAGAGAAAATGCTCTTCTTCATTTACTAATGCTGGTAGGATGCTGTCGGACTGGGGCTGACTGTATTAAGAACAATCATTGGGTCATTGGTCTGAGAGCAGCATAATAACGATTTGGTCAGGCCTGGGAGCCGGCGTGGTGAACGGAGATGCAGAGGAGGCGCTCGAGGGTGGAAAACGTAAGGAATCGTACGTGATATTCGTGGAAGTATAGAATGCAAAAAGGAGGCCTCTAGAAAACCACTTGACAGTCGGTGGTGTGGAGAGGAAACTCTCCTGAATGCTGCTCGAGTGCTTATCTGGTGAAGGAAGTGTGTGTGTGTGTGTGTGTGTGTGTGAAGAGAGGGGCAGCAACCATGGATGGCGCCGGCCGACCCGGGGCACACAGCAGAAACCCTCCCGGACTCTCCTCTGGACCCCTGCAAGTCATCACTTCTCAGCAAATATCTAATCATTGAGTTAAGAAACATTGCAGAAAAACAGTTGTTAACTAGATTTTTTTTCTTCCATGAAAATTACACAAATTTCAACGAGCTGGGCATGAACTATATACGGCGCTGCGAAAATGGACGATGGAGTATAATGTCTGTGGCCGCTGGAGGAGACTTGGGCCGCCTACTGATTAGCTTACATCACACTCACTCAGGGAGAAGCATTCGTAATTACGCTGCTGCTGATAATGTATTCACAGGGAGTTAATTACTCTTTCATGGTTCTTGGGATATCAAGTGCATTAGCAGGGGTAATCCTGGAGGTCATTCCCTCTGTAGATCATCGAGATTAAAAAAAAAATGGGTTTTATATCAGAGACGAAACTTGGTCCCTGGGAGTGCTTGGATCAGTAGTGAGGCTATCTTGAAGATCAGAGGCCAGGTCATCATACTCGTAAAGATGTGCTCAAAGGGTCGTACTTTCATGGTTGTTAAGGGTCGTAATGTGGTGTTCAAGGGCCGTAACGCCACTACCCTACCTGTGTTAGGTATAAGGTAAGTATGGAGTAGGAGCACTAGCTGGACGACCCCTGTGTTAGGTACAAGGTATAAGGAAACTATGGATGATCCGTGTTAGGTATAAGGTAAGCTTGGGTCAGGAAAACTGGCTGGACCACCCCTGTGTTAGGTATGATGTAGGTGTGAGGCAGGAACCTACAGTGGACGATCAGGGTGTTAGGTATAAGGTTAGTATGGGGCAGGAGCCTGGCTGGACGACCATTGTACTGACCTGTTGTTCCCACCAACGGCGCCACCCCTTCCAGGGACGCACCTCGGGACCCCGCGCGTGCAGTGCCTGCAACACAAGAACCTGGGTTAGTGGGTCCTGGCAGAGTCCTCACACCAACCGCTGATCCTGTTATATTGTTAATGCATGATACAGTAATTGGGGTTACGTTCTCTACATGTACTTACTTATCACGAAAGGAATTCTTTATCTGTAAAGGAAATATGCTCTTCCCCTACCACCCACTTTTCTTTTCATATTCACTTTATAGACACACCAGATTAATGGATGAAGTTTTATATATGACATAAGTCGAAATTACATGCTGCTAAGTTCATCCATTTTCTTAGAATGGGGATATGAATAGATAATTCAACACGCTTTCCTTCGCTGGATAACCATGTCGAGACTGAAAAAGAACGGTGTTTGCCGTCTATTATTTAGTGAATTCCCTCTTTCTCTAACTGGGGAAAAGATTGCATTACTTCTTATTCAGTCAAAGATACAGTCATTTTTTCACGTTAGATATATGGGAAGTGCATAAACTGTAAGGAGCCTCGATCATGTCACTGAGCTGGTGGTGGCATGTGTGTGGTGTGAGTCTCCACGCCCAGTGTAAACACTCCCACAGTATAAACACTCTCACATACCATGACAGTTTACGGGAATTGAGGCCCAGATGACCAGCTGGTTCTCTTGTTGTTGTAGGGGAATCAGAGGAGCAGACTGGGATGTCGGAGGATGGAAACATCTGGGAGGCAGTACGAATCTTGATTTCGGACACGGATGGTATAAGTTTCCCTACGGTAATTACATGGTAATAACTGCTTCTAGATGATGGAACACACATTGCCGGGTCTGACCCAACTTGTTAGGACACCGCCTCGTAACAGCCTGGGACGACCCTACGTTAGTCATGGCACACACTCAGTGTTTTCGTGTTAAGAAAGAAAAGTGTTAAGAGTGGTAAGTATGTTAAGAGTTGACAACAGCCACATGATAAACATAATCTGCAAATAGACTGTGTTCTATATGTATTTCCTCTTCAGGGGACTTGAAGAGCCATACACATGTCATGTACTGATTCTTTTGAAGTCTTTTGGTTCAAACACATTATAAAGCAACAACATCATGCTAGGCTGAGAGTGTGTATGTCCTACCATGAATGGCAATCGTACTGGAACCCAACTGAGCCCCACCTCGTCAGAGTAAACACGTCTGAAGGAACTAGAACTGGACGTTGGCTCTTGGGTATGGTAATGCTTGATCCCCTACCCCCAGGTGTGCCCTTATGGCTGGTCCCCAGGTAGTAGCCCTCCAGATCACATCCAGGACGGGCAGTTCCCCTCCCTCCTGCACACCTAGGGCTGGTAACCCTCCATAGTGAAGACCCAGGGTCGGCTGCCCTCTCCCATTGAACACCCAGGGCTGTTGGCCCTCTTCCAGTCACAGCCAGAGCCAGATGTCGCCCCTCAGCGCACACCCAGGGCCGGCAGCCCTCCCTCCCCTAGCGCACACCTACACTCCACCTCCCCCTGTGGCCCTCAATGCCTCTACAATCATTAACCCAGATCGGTGGCCGCCTGATGGTGCCGCACGGTGCATAAAAACTGCTGGTGGGGAGGAGGCTGCCAGACCCCAGGTGTCGTTCACCCCATCACTCGATACCCCAGCACCCAGCACTCCCTCTCGCCTCCCTCAAGGGAGTTGGATCTACTACTCTGTCAGCGTCGCTCTGCCTTTCCTATCAGGTCTCGTCTCCGTCCCATCCTCCCGTTCCATTAAGATATCTTGTTCACGCGTTCGGTAATGGAGGCAACGCGTTTAAATAAAAGCCTTT
>JAUUDW010226984.1:0-14180 GCA_032361385.1 Panulirus guttatus | reverse complement strand
TATATATACCTAATTTAACACCTACTTCTAAGTAAAACCATCGCCAGTGCGTTACAAAGTCCATTGTATCATTCATCCAGCAACACTAAGTCTGAGTACGAGACAACTACCGCACAGCGGATAAAAAAAAATCGTAGATCTTCATCTGCGTTACAACCGTCCTATCAAAGTCTCAGTCTTGAGCTTCAAATTCTTATCCTAATTAAAAATAGGGTCTCTAATTCCGGGAAAGGCGCATTATTACGTACATACACCTACCTGAAAGAGCCCATTACTCTCTCTCACAAGGGACCAACAGTGCCAGTAACGCCAACCAAAGAACACGCAATCGGTTTCTGCTACTAACCGTACCCATAGAACACATACCCGACCTATGCCAGTAATGGCATCCATTGAACACACATCCGACCCGTGCCAGTCATGGCACTCGAAAAAAAAAAACTGGCAACTCCTGAGACGCCCAGTCGATAATCACTCAGTCACCATATTACCTACGTAAATAACCACACACGACATGCATATTCTGCTACATAATTGTCTAATTTTAAACCTGATACACAGGAATGACGTTTATGCTTTGATATGTGACCTAAACCATCACAAAGTAAAAAAAAAAAAACATGCAAATGAAATAAAGTCTCGAGGGGTGATGTGAGTAACGACACAATATGTGTAGTTTTGACGTAATCTATCCGAGTGAAAAAATTACCCACAACCTCGACGTGACCTCTGATGTGACCTTGGTTGTTTTCATCACCTTTCCCCCCCAGAGTCGTTACTGGTCATTACACAACGCTTTTAACTGTTCACGGTCAAGTGTATTAGAGGTAACGTACCGATCACTGGCACTGTGTAGAAAATATATGCTTGTTTACAACTCATCCCAAAGAGTTGGCTTCCCCGGTCCGGGACTTGAAAAGGGACCAAATAGATTGGCTATCCACTACGGATGTCGAAAATGGCCCATGTCATTCTTCCCAAGCCTTGACGATTATCAATAATTTTCCGCTATCTAAATGTTGCCGGTACTATGAGCAAACAAAATATTTGAGCGTGAATGTGAAGACGTGAGATTCGGGATAAAAAAAAAATAATAATAATCATTATCACCAACGCCATCTGACTGGTTCGTGGTCCCATGTCTTTAAGTAACATCATAGCCCGGGCGTCACGGACGAAAGACTCTTACCGTACTGAAAAAAAGACTCTTCTGGTAATGCCTAAGACGCTTTACTTGTCAACGTCGTTCGCTACTTACCGGCTCCACTTGTCACAGTCGGGGAGCGTTTTAGACTACGCAGCTGTTGTGACCCAACTGTGAAAAATGGCTCCTTCAAAAATGAAGCGAAAATCAATTACGGCTATTGCGAAGTACTGCTAACCCAAGTTCGCCCGAGATGTTAGCGGAGCATGAGAACTGAAAAATAAGGAACGGAAGATTTTGATTCCATGGAGTCTACATGATACCGCAAAACTATATACGGAGAGAAGCAAGAGGGCCGATGGGGAATTTAGATAGTTGTATAAATAACTGGGTTACACAAAGCTGTTCGCAAAAATAAAATCGAAGGTCCAACAGATGACAGGGACTATAAAGTTAAAAAAAAAGTTTGCTGTTCTTTTTCACAATACACTTGAAACACTACCATGAATGACGAAAGGTTTTTTTTAAAAGAGGTTCATTGCCACAAAGCAATTTTAAAATGAAAAAAAAAATGTTCTAAGCATTCATTACCTTCGAATCTACTAGATTCAGGTGTGTGAAGTTCATGTTCCTTGATGTATAAGTTAAGAGAAATTCGAGGATGCCCTATACTATCATGATCTTTTTTGTCAAATGCAATTATCATTGAATACGGAAGCTATAGCAAATGACCAACCATTTATATAAATGAAATTGCGTTTAAAAGAACATAAACTGTAAGTGAAGTTCAGGATTCACGAGAAAATTCGTACGCAAAAATTCCATCAAGAGCGGAAAATCATTTGTGTGTAGTCAGGACGGTACTGAGAGAGAAACTGATGCCATTTTGTGCCCCAGCCGTTTCCATAACCTTGGAGAGATGGTCCGCCCCGTGTCGTAAAGTTGAAACAACCCTGAAATAGTGTTGTCGTTCCTAAAGCGTCGCCTGTTTTAAATGATCGCTGGCGTTTTAGGCATGAAGCTGGTAAAATTTACTCCTGGCAACATGAAAAGAATACATCATTATGCTTGGATGTGACTATAGTCCGAAGCTCCAGTCAGGGAGATGTGGAACATCACGCACGAATTATAACTTACCAGAGTAATTACTCGTGAACGTTAGCTTTTGACCTCTTACCTCCGTAATTAATGATTTCCTTCAGCTAATTGCCTTTTCCACCTTTGCGAAATGACACCAGGAAGACGAAAAAACGGCAGCATTTACATTTTTACAAACCCAGTCTGTTATACATTTTTATCTCTTTTTATACTTATTCGCAGTTTTCCAAGTTAGCGGGATGGCGCCAGGAACAGAAGAATGGTCACTATTCGTTCACATCTACTCTCTAATGTTATGTATAACACAGCGAGACGCTAACCACCATTACATCGACAACCAGACCCCACAGAGCTTTCCGTGGTTTCTCCCATGACTGCTTCATATGCCCTGCTTCAGCCCACTGCCATCATGTCGCCCCCCGTATACCATATCACTCCAATTCGTTTTAACCCTTGCACGCCTTACTCTCTCCGGTATGTTCAAGCCATGAACACTCGAAGCATCTTTTGCTCCATCCTTCCACCTCCTCCTTGGCTTCCTCTATCCTTTCAGTTATCCTATCCCCACTCGTCCTCCCCATATGTCCACACCACTTCAGCACATCCTCTTAAGCTCTCACATGCATACTCTTATTACCACCTCTCTACTTTACCCTCCTCACAACACTTTGTCCTCAAACACTTCATTTCTAACTTAATTCATCCTCTTCCCTATTTTTCATCTAGGGCCGACGCCTCGCAACCATACAAAAACACTGGGCCTACTCTACTATCAAACTTACCTAATTTTTGCCCTCACCCGCAGTGACCCCTCTTTGCACACATTCCTCCATTCCTCAATGCATCCAGGACCTTCATCCTCGCTATAGCTCTCTTCAGCTCCCATGGTTCCATTCACTGTTCATTTATTGTACGATTCGAATCTCGAATCGTGACAGAGTCTAGCTCGATCTTCCGTCGGGACCAGACACAAGGCGTCCGCTTCTAAACAAGACAGACATGGTTTAAGAAAATCTGCAACTCACTGATTTGAAGAAGTCTAATCTGAAGTAGGGAAATTTGTTCGACCAAACGCAGGCGTTCAAGGGAATGGTTCCAAGAACGAGACAAGAGAATCAGACTGGAGGCGAATGTGAGCCTTAATGTGATGGAAAAAAAACCATACTTTCATAATGATAGCTCGTTAACACAGGCCCAGAAGAGGATGTGGACAGTGAAGCATCGTGAATCTCGTCCGGTCTTGAAACTGGGATTGAACCATCCTTAACGGTGGAGGTACAGAAAGCAGTGGAACCCCTGACGACCGTTGGTTTTCATGAAGTGTTTTTACTGCATCTCAGAAAAGAAAAATACATAAAAGTCTTCCTAACAACAAATGACAAGGCTCAGGCGGTAGCTTCTGGTTCGTAGTTGATAACAGAGTGTAAGCTAAAACGTTACGAAGTGAACGGACACTTATTGCGCTATAAAAAGTAATCCTGTAGAGAATCTGGGCCCCTGTTAATGGCTGAAGGGAGATACGGAAGTCTGTTGAGCTTCCGTCTCTCAGCTTCACTTGTTGTTATGGACATATAAGGCTTGAAAGCGTCAGAATGATACTTCCTGAAATTACTGTGGTAAGAAACAATGTACAGTATTGGGTGAAAATAATGTAATCCTACTATAAGTATAGAGTAAACAATATACAGTAATGTATAAGTAAACTCTATGTGTCACGTCAATGTGTTTAATGCTGCATATACATCTTCCATCATATCTATCAGAGGTTTATGTGAAAACAGACCTCCCTGCCTCTACAACAACAAAGGTAACCGGTTCCTCGGGTGTTCAGAGGGCAAATGGTCTACTTCAAACAAGGTGGGTGGGAGGGGGGGGGGAGACAGCAAGATGTTCAATCGGCAGGTAAGTAAAGGCCTTACTAAATTCGTAACTTCTCGCTAGGTATGAACGTCACACTAATAACCACCTGGAATGCCTGTCGCTGACTGAGCAGCTACAAGTCACGGTATCATATCATCCATGCACACACGCCATTTACTTTCCAAAACATATCCTTTGCTATGCATAGCCTTGGTTCGATGACGACATCCTCGGCGAAAACAAATAATAAAAATACACATATGTGAGGAGTAATTTCACTCAGATGTGGAGACTTTACACTTGGCAACGGGGAGCGCGGCCTACTCCATTGTAACTAACACCAACGGCGAATTTCCGTCAGTATTTGCACAAAAAATAACCCCATAACACCTTTTGTTCATTTCCGAAAAAGGAAGCGACAATTACGAACGTAAACGTTACATCATTCGCAAGACACTATTTTCAAGGTTCATTAATCAAATGTTATGTTCGAACAGTTAATGATTTCGATCGTGAACGCTAAAAAAGAGAAGGAATTCTATAAGATGAAGTAATCCACGAAAATGGTGTCTGTTATCGAATGCGATATAAAAGTTCCGTTAAATTCTACTAGCCCATTCCATTTGGCTTCCTAGGTATTAATTTTGCATGTTACAGTACAGATGTGTTCCAGGTTAGGACAACTGGTTACTCTGACAACCTACTTTCTTTACACATTCATGAAACTACTTGATCGCACTACTACTACTACAAACATATCACTCATAAATAAACTGTGTACAATTTTCTCCCGAAATGATGTCAAAAGTTCCAGAAACTTTCAATGAGAAAGCGGTGCCTGGCAGCTAACAGGCTCGCTTTTATTTTTTCATGAGACGCAATATTGTGAAATGGCAACAGAAATTAGTTACTAAATGCTCAAAGAGTTTGTCATTCGACTATCATAAGAACAAATTATGATGTTATATTTCCAAATATGACATCAGATTATCGTTCAGGGATATTCAGGAATAATTTACGGATTTACAGTCAGGACTACAAAACGATGAGGTATCCGTTGCACTAAGCTAAAAATAAGTATCGAATAAAAAAAAATATGAAAAAGTAATATTCATATTCACCATATTCATGCCATCGCTTTACTGAATGTGTAAAACAAGTATTTTTCATATTCACCACCTTGATGGACGATGACGTAAGGCAGAACAAACGTCAAATAAGTAATTGCAGCCTTCTAGAAAAAGCCTATTCAATAAATAATTATGGCAAAAAACGCCTTTCATATTGTTCTATAAGTACCTTTTAGAAAATGACATGAAACACACGCAGCATATCCTACACCAAGACATAAGTGTTATCGGCTTTTGCCGTTGTTTCATCCCGGGCTGGCTCTCTTTTTATGTCAGCCCTTATCTTCGTTCGTAAAGCATGAGATTGGGATTAGGCTCTTTCACTTCACCCGTATGGAAGCCTTTTTCCTGAAAAAAAAAAGTGGAGGAATGCCAGATAAACAGAAAGCAGTGAAAAATTCAAGTTAGGTGTTCGTTAATAATACGTCGGACTTGCAATGGCGTCCAACCAGGGTACCAGCTTCTTCCTTACTCCTACGGTTCCCACCCACCATCCTTAGATGTAGTAAAAGGATACCGCCCTTTGGACGAATCATACTGAAAAATGACGTTACCTCCACGGTAAATTGTAAGTCACTTTACTGATATTTGTTCACTGAAGTATGCACATTTTCCATCAGATCTGCCGAAGGGATATATATCTGATTTGTGGCGGTATCCCCGGCAAATTTATTGTGCATCCCCATGCTCATCCTGTAACCGGTCACGCCAAAGGATTGCAGAGGGCACAAAGAGTCGGTCAAACCCCAGTGGATTAATATTACACAGGCTGACTCACTGTATGTTTCATTATATAGTTTGATATGGTAAGTTTTACCAACTAGATGTACAGTGGATACCAAAAAACAACCTACCTGCCTCCATCACCATCAAAGGTGGTTCTTGGGATTTCCAGAAAGCCTGTGGTCTACCTAGAACTAGATGGGAAGGAAGGCGTGATGTCCGAATGGCACAAAAGTGAAGCACGAGGGAGATATGAACTTTACAACTCAACTTTCCCCGAAAGGCTGTCGCCGGCTAACAACAAAATTATGGTAGCAAATCAGCTGCGCATCCACGCCATTTACTTTCTACAACAAGTCACTCTTTTAATCACAACCTTGGTTGGTTGCTAAACCTATGACCAAAACAAAATATATTAACGATAGCAATAGCAATGAAGAACATGTGTGAAGAGTAATTTCAATCACTTGAACTTTTACACTTATTCTCAGCAACCTAACACACGGCCTATTGGTTCATAACTAACATCGTGGGTGAATATCCTGCAGTGTTTGTACACTATAAACAAATACAATTCAATTCTTATTTCTATAAAAAAAAATGAAAATTATGAACGGCAATCGCAAGAAATTATTAAGCTTTATCAGATTAGATACGAGCGTTATGTTACAATAGTTAATCATTTGTATCCTGAACGTTAAAAAAAACTGATAAAATAATCCATGACAATGGTTTCATAAAATATTTGCATTCTCTATGTCGGGCACGGATGATAAAATGGCTTCATTTAAATAACAGACAATTCCACTTGGTTTTCTGGTGTTGTTTTAGCATGCTGACAGTACTGTTGTGCTCCAGTTTAGTATTATGAGTTACCTTGTCGACTTTACATTCTTATGAAATTACCTATTCGCAGCATGACTGTTACAATCATCTGACTACAAGTCAGGTCTGTACGTTACGTCAATGAGGTTTATTAAACCATTGCTGTACATATATTTTCCTACCTATTTGTAAATAAACATTTTCCATCAGATTCATCGGAAGTTTATATTACAACCAATCTAACTGCCTCTACTACCATCAAAGGTGGTTCCTTGCATGTCCCTTAGCGCAGTCTCGAGCCGCAAGAGTAACACCTAGACTCTCACAGAAATGGGTCCTGGGCTAACCGTTAAATACATTTTCCGTCAGATTTATCGGAGGTTCATATCAACACCAACCTAACTGGCTGTACCACCATCAAAGGTGGTTCCTACGATGTTCAGAAGGGCCATGGTCAACTTACATGGAGGGTGGGGATGGCGGTATGTTCAACTGGCACGTAAGCGAAGGCACTGGCTAAAATTCAAATTTCTGTGGAGGCAAAAACAACGATCATCCACCACTATGGAAGGCCCGTCGCCGAATGAGAAACTTAATTTATGGTAGCAAACCAGCCGTGCATCCACGCCATCTATTTTCCATAACAGGTCACTTTTTCTTTTATCTACAGCCTTGGTTTGGTGACTTGCAACCTCGACCAAAATAACTAAAGAATTATAATAACAAAAAAGGACATTTGAGATGTAATTTCACTTAGTTTTGGAGTTTTAAACAAGTTCTCAAGAGCCTGGATCAAAGTTTGTTTATATATGATTGTCCCCATAAGAGAATTCCCCTCAGTCAGTAGTACTTGTACACCCTCATCATTTACAGAAAAATGTACTCGTAGGTTTCTCTAGCATTTCTGTAAAAAGAAAGAGATAATAAATGGCAAGACGACATCATTCGCAAAAGGCTATTTTCAACTTCCATTACTCAAATACGAACGTTCCTGTTGCAAAAATTGATGGCTTGAATCATGAACATTATAAAAAAAGGAGGAATTCTTTAAGATAAATCCATGAAATTGTTTCCACATGATATCAGCGTTCTGTGCGTCAGACACTTTTGATACATAAATTTCGTTTAAATGTACATTGTCCATTCCATCAGATTAACCTGGTTTATATCGTAACCAACCTCCTGCCTTTGCCACCATCAAAGATAGTTCCTCAAGTACCACCCAAAACTCCTTCGAACCCTTGGCGCCGTACATAAAAGTTGCAGCCAAAGACTCTTCGAAAGCCTCGGACGCCTCCCGCTGACTGAGAAAGTATCCGTTATGGTAGGAAACCAAACGAGCATCCACTCCATTTATTTTCATTACATGTTACTTTTTTATTCACAAACTATGTTCCTTTACTTATTCTCGACGAAATAATATTAATGATAATAATAAAATAATAATAATGATAATAATAATAATAATAATAATAATAATGATATAAATAAAAATAATTAGCATTATAACAATAAAGAAAATGTGAGGAGTAATTTCTCTAGGCTGTGGAGGTTTTACACTTAGCAACCTAGAAACATGGCCTGCTTATTCATAAATTTTCCCGAATTTCTCCCAGTCTGTATTTGTACACTAATATCATTTACAAAAATAATGTGACAAACGGCGACACGACATCATTCGCGAGAGGTTATTTGAATTTCAAATTTCATTAATCTTACGAACGTTCATGTTAAAACAGTTAATGGCTTGAATTATGAACATGAAACAGGGAAGATATTTTTAAGATAAAGTAATCCATGAAAATTGTATCAGAATATTCGCATTTTGTACGTCGGATGCTGAAAACATAAAAAAGTTTTGCTTGAATTTTAAAAGGGTTAATTCCACTGTAATATGCATGACACCATCAAGCATGAACACATGGGTATATATTTAATTCATTTAAACCAGAATAATGTCCCTTTACTTGCTTTCACGTATAAAATTAAATATTTTCTTTCTAGTTCAGTTGATAATTCAATATACCTAATAAATGTACGTGGCCACTGACGACTCAAATGGTCTAAATGGGTATTTGACTGTTATGCCATCACTCATTTCCAAAGATATATGGCTACCGAGTCAATAACCATTTTCAAAGGTATACATCCATCGTGCTAAAGCCTCAGCCCTCCTCTCTGAATAAATGAGTACGCTTTGTTGAGTGCCATTGACCACGATTCTTGTCATAAATCCAAGTACATTCTTTCTACCAACATTTTAGCGAATTGCTTCCACTTATCCATGATATTTGTCAATTCTAAAAATGTCCAAAGTATTTCAATAGCATCTTTATATACCATAGAGTCCAAGCTCTCCCTACAGTAGGTGATAATGTATCATACATATGAATTTCTCTTGAATTTACTGCTGCTTTAAATCTCATACCATTTTTCAGTTTGAACCGAATTTATGATTTCCCTCCATGGAACACAAAAATCATTCATTCATTCAATTCTTGTATGATCAGTTTTAAAACACCGCTCAGATTAGGAGAAAAAGAAGTGTCCCAGCTTCCAACTTCACGCAACTTTTAGATTCAAAAGTAAATTAGAATTCGGAAACCTCGTCAAAAATGTTTTTCAGAAATAGTGACAAGACATTGTTTTCTGTATTTTCTTCAAACTGTATAATTCAAGAAGGCAACCACATAACATTATTGTCAACATTGTCTTTGGTTCCAGGTTGGTATTTCTTTTCCTCCAAGTTCTAAACAGGAATATGTCATAATTATGTTGCTCTTATAAAGCTAACATATAAAGGGCAACAATAGTTTTTCTTTGATTTATGCAAAAGTAAAGAATGTCAACTTACAGTTTTGACTCGGGTAATAATTTGAAACCGGTAAAGTTTTTCTACGTGTCTGTTAAACTCAAGTATCTAGAAAAATAGATAATTGTTGAAACCCTAACAAATAGAAATTAACAACTGCTCTGAACTTAACTACACATTACAAGCAACAAATTTTTCTACGAACTTTTGGAATTGCATGAAAATCAGTTAAAAGTTTCCTTCCTCATATAAGTGTTTTAAAAGGAATATAATGTTGTGTCTGACTGGTTACTAACTCCTGTGCTGAAAAACCTGCAAACAAAACTCCACGATTCCTGAATAAAGGTGTATGAAGCCCTCCCTCCTGACGGATGGAGACAGACACGTATTTACAGTTTGACCGGACACATATCAGTTGTTGCAAAACTGTGTCCCACCAGTTTAGTATGGAGGAAACTTTTTCAGTATTCCTGTTGTTGCTAATGTGTCACTGAAAAATTTAAATATCGTTCTATAATTTGAAAGACATGATCGAATACCTTCAGCTATCTTGTTCTGTAGAGATTTGCTATGCATCTTTCTTTTGCTTTGCTTTACTGTAGCAAGCAATAGTGGCGGGTTGTGCCATTATCTTCAAGGAGTTAAGGCAATATTTCATAGTATATGTAACCATACCCCTTCACAAACAATGAATGGTTTGCCTGTAGTAGAAACATGTTAAGTCTTGTGACTGTATAGGTTAGAATTTTTTTTTTACATAATTCTCCGTAACTCAGCTCTGGAAAAGACAAACAACAGCCTCATTTGCATCATTCCAATTCAATGTCCCACACATGCTTCTTACTCCCCTGAATGTTTAGGCCCCAGTAAACCAAAGCATTCTGTACTCCATCTTTTCAATCTGCTTCATGGTCTCCATATCTCCCTTCCTTCCTCCACCTCTGACATGCAGTTCCTCTAAGTCGATCTTTCTTTACTCATCCTATCCTAATGTTTGATTAAATTCAGTTCTCCATGGTCAGGATTCTCAATCAGTTTGCACTTGCTACCGCATCTCTCTCGCACACTGCCATTTTCTATACAAAGCACTTTACACCACATATTGTCTTAAGGCATTGCGTTTCCAATACATCCAATCTCTTTTGCATTCAAGGCCAAAGACTCACATCTAAATAAAACTGATGGTAATATTACTGTAACTACCTGCTTGGGTATCAGGAGGGTTACTGACAGCTGCAGGGTCAGCCAGCACTTCAGTGGTTGTCAAGCTGCATTCCTCTAAACCAGGTAGCTGTCTTTATTTGCCGCCTCACCCACACGTGGACCATAAACATACAATATCTCCTTGTCACACATAACACTTGACAATATTCAACTCACACAGCTCATTCTTCATAACTCTAGCTTTTCCTATGGTGTGCATTATGTGCTATTCCTACCTTTTGGCAAAATGGTAGAAGCAACATAGAATTAGTAGGTAGGAACATGTAGGAAGAAGCATTAGGTAGAAATATTACATAGAAGTAGTAAGTAGGAACATTCGGCAGGAGCATTAGGTAACAGTAGTCAGCAGGACTATTAGGAAGGAGCCTCTGCAAACACTGTGCTAGACTTGCCCTCTGCCAGTGGCAGGTTATCGAGCCTTTTGCTGTTTGAGTACTTGGTGGCCATATCAATGACCTCTTTCATAAGAGAAACTAATAATGTAATGACTATAATGTATGTAACAAGCTCCATGGTCCATTTACGTCATATCATCCAAATGATTTAAGCATCTTAACTCTATGCAGGAGGGGAGAAGACACCTCTGACAAACAAACAAATGGTTTGGTTTATTTTCCAAAACACCAGTTCTTTTCCACTGTTTCCCTAAACAAGACTGGTTGTCAAAAATACATAGATCTAATAAAATTATCTTAAGGTTTACTGGGTTTCATCTGAAAATGGTTACACTGCGAGTGAGAAGTCCCAACCAGTGAAACTATATACACATTAATGGATGGATATAAGTACAGTCTAGTCAAAGACCTTCTCACTACATTGGAGTCCATCATTTCCGTAATCCTACTAGAGATGCAACCTCGAAGCTGCTGGAGCGCCATATAATGTGTTCTGGGGTTGTATATTAAAAATAATTATATAATTTATCTCTAGCACACACTTGCCCTAACCTTGTCATTCAGTATATTTTCTTTCAGCATTTTTATGCTCAGCACTGAAGTGAAATTCATTTATCCCTCAGATTTCTTATATTCTTACTCCTATAATTTTGATCTGTTTCCAGACAACCTTTCAAATGTTACATTATCCTCCTCCTCTTCTTCAGTTTTTCTACCTGTCATTGAAGTGTCTTTCTTAAACACACCATCCCTATTATTAGCTTCTTACATGTGGATTCAATTCACCTTTATCAGCATTTACTTGCAATGGTAAATCTTTTTATCTGGCTGGTAAGAAACTTCTTTCTGGTTATTTGGTGTGAATCTTTGTATATACCTCCAGTTTCACTTAATTAAGACTGAAAAATTATAACAAAAACAGAACAAAATATTTATGACAAATCATAGGGGCCGGGTACAGTATCCTACTTTTAACATGTGTACAGTTCAGGAGATTACTTCATTACCACAGAGAATCTAACAGGAATCAGTACATTTAGTATTAACAGTTCCAAGTAGCAGCCATGCACTAATGACAGCAAATTCCCCAATTCGTTTCTTTTTTTTTTTTCAACTCATAAGCATATAATAAACCATATTAATAATGTTTATCTCCAGACTGTTTTCACAAACTGAACTGCTCGTCAAATTTCTTTTGAGACACAAGGGTTAAGAGAGACACATCTTCCACAACACTACTGTATTAAATGAGAAATAATATGCACACACTATAACCAATATAATGCATGTACATCTGCACTACGAAACATTCACTCTAGCCAGACGACTAGCACTAGCAAGCCATGGAACTAGACAAAAAACTAGTCCATGAACTGGCCAGTATCGAAGACACATTTTTTTTATAAAATAACAACAAGCTCTTTATCTTTTGTAGTATGCATGGCTAATGTTTTAATGGTATTTAGAACATTTTACAATCAAAATGTTCAATATTCTGCAGTATAATACAGCCTACATCCCAGATATACACTGAAATAGAACTTTAGAGGTACACTTGTAAAAACCTGATTTCATTTCTAATAATTTAAGCATAATATTAATGAATTATATATAAAAACCTTTTTCCCATCTTGCTGTATTACAGTCTAACTCATCTAATGGTTGTTATACACAACAAATATTGCATGAAAGCTTATACAACAACTGTAATAATTTTCCCACAAAGGTTACTTGGTACAGTATATGATCTGGGATCTAAGTGTAATGATACTATAAATTCCTTTGATTACACCATCTTGATTTCTGCAGTCAATGGAAGCAAGCAGTATTACTTAGTCTGTTTTTTTTATTCATTTTTTAGCACATTTCATATACCTTCTATAAGACTGGCTGAGTCCTATTGGAAGCAGCAGCAGACATGTTTTAATGTTTATTCTCCAAAGTATTTTTCGAATATGGACAATTAAACATTAAAACATATACCAGTACAGTAGGTTGGCTATAATCTCAACCCCATGGATCACGAGGTGAGTCACCACTATTCATGGCCCTTTTCTTAAAAAAACCCTGATTCAAGTGAAAGATACTGAAGTATCTACGCAGCAGTTCTAAGGATCTGCTTAGCTATTCTGTTCTTCCTAGGCATTCATGTGTGGTCAGTACAAGATCTTTGAGTATAGCACACCACAAGCCAGTAATTGGAGACTGACTTTTAACAAGGCAATTTAAGATGCAGCCTATAAATATCTTTTTTGACTGTTGCAGACCTTTCAATAATACAGTCCTCTTCTTTTAACACTTTGTAGATCACTAGAGCAGGAATCGAGTTAAAACTTTGATTTGAAAAGAACTTTGGAGGACAGCAATGCTAATTTTTACAATACGACCATTCATGTATACGGTAATATGGTCAGTCCCAACTCAGTGGCATGAGAAGCACCTGGTAACTTGCAGATTACTCTTTTCACTTTGAAACTGTATAATCAACTATCTTCATACTAGTAGATTTCCTGAACACATCCAGTGAAGCACACTTAGAAAAGCACACCCATTTGTAGGGTAGAACATGATTACCTGGATATTCAGTTCACTACACATTACAGTTGAGAATATTGATTCTCAAGTCATTTATTATACATCAATATGATTCATAAGTCCTGCCACCTATGAAAGAAATATATGTCTTAAGGAAGAAATGTATTATCTTTACTATTCAGTCATGTCTCCTATTAACTTCAATTCCCTAACAAATATGTGAGTTTTAGTAACTGAGCATTTTTACTTAGTACCTATAATACCATATAACAGTACAGTATCTACATAGATTCAACTCCTACTCTTAAACAAAGATGTAATACAGACCCCCAATAAATCTCAAAAACTCACATATTTTCCTACACCATTATATTCATGAGGCCTTGGGAGTGAATCATCATTGTTATGGAGTGAGCTATAACATTCTTTTTTCT
>JAUUDW010226874.1:0-14180 GCA_032361385.1 Panulirus guttatus | reverse complement strand
TTGCATGTGCTGTAGAAGTGTCAAATGACGGGAAATTTGAGTTTATGTTTGTAGTACGTATTATGACACAATTTTTTTTAAAATCTATTCTTTTTACTTGTTGCAGGACCTTAGAAAGTCCAAGGGACTCTTTCTCAGTTCATTTAACATGAAAACGGGTTTTTGCTTCATTACAATCATATTACATATCTTGATCTTAAAAAAAAAAGGGTAGTCTTTACTTGGCTTCGGCTATGGGCAGAGGTGATAAACTCCTTAGTCACTGTTACATTCTCTTTATCCTGATCACTAAGCTCATAGGAAATGATAAATACAAAGATTAGAGGCCTGCAGTTCTCACACAGAGTTGCTAGGGTGAAAGTCAGCGTTTAATGACTAAATTCTGAGGATTCAGGTTAGCACCATCTCGTACAGTACACTGTGATGAGTTTGGGGTGTTTTTCTTGAAAATGGCCATCTCAGGTCGCGTAGCATTCCAGGTATTTCTAAGGTAGTCAGTGCGCAAGATTCAGAGTTAAAAGGTCGCAAAATATTTATAAGGAAGTTAATTCCCATTTGGTTGTTATTGTTGCTGGAATGGGGGTATATTTCCTATTCCAATAAGCCTATTTCTTCCCATGGTTCAGTCGCTCTTGTTCGAAGGCTAATAGAACAAGGAACCTGGTGTACTGGACCTGAAAGAAATCTTCCTCTTCATTTAAATTTTCCTCAATAGATTTCAAATATGTTCTTCCTGTAAAGAAAGCGTTCCGTTATACAAGGGTCGTGTAGTAACTTTTCTTCCACCACTCGTAAGTCTTTCTGGGCATTAGCCAGAGGTGTGTCTGACAATTTCTGTCGCACTGCTGTTCCTTCGCCTTTTCGTACCGACAGTACTCTGTGTTTCCTGATGATAGAGCCAATATTTCCTTTTCTTCTTTAATTTCACCTTGGGTAACTCTAACATTTTCTTAGCCATGATGCGCATCTAATCTAATGCCCTTTCTTACAATCTGCTTTTTTTTTATACTAAAAACACAAAATCCTTTGGAGATGCACGAGTCACAGGGACAGTACAAAATCCCTTCTCGTGTACCTTAGAACTTATTCCTACCTCTGCTCCTCGGTGGCATCATTGCGTATGTCTGGTGCTTCGGAAATGCCTTTCCACTCCCAGGTTTTCATGGACGGGTAATGACTATTCGAACTCTCCCCCCCCCCCTTCTCCCAGAACGACAAGCCCTCCTGGAACTGGCTGATGTCATGTCTAAATATAGCCGAGCGTCATGCATGGACCAGGAGCGTAAGATAAGCAGCGGGAGTGTCGCCAACAGTGTGCCGGAAGTTGCTGCTGGGCGGGAGAGACGATGGTCCGGCATCCATGTTAGCGAGTGCATCTCTTTTGTGTGTGTTGGCTTTACTTTTGTAGCAAGGGGTTGGAGTTCGACACGAGTCGCATCTCTCTAACTTTACAACCTCCACATATGTAGGCTTATAATGTCCGCATTTAACAACTATTGATGAAAGTACATCATCCTGTGCTTCATATGAAAGCAAAAGACGAGTGGGTTAAGGCTGGCTTGACCGGGATGGATGTTGTTGGGGAAGATGTGAGCGATGTGAGGAGAGACGGAGGCGGTGGGAGGGAGGGAGTGGGCGATGGGTGCAGCACCGGCACCGGCGGTTGGGTGGAATGCTGTATTTTTCTCCAAGGATGAATAAAAAATATTGCACGCTTAAAAACCTTTGATTTTACCAATCATTAGCAAGTATTGTTGTCTTAGATAGGTCCTCACTGTAGGTTACATTATATGAACTCTTGATATTTTAGGTGATTCATAGGAATACAGGATGTCTGTTCATACTGTAGTTAGTACAACCAGGCAGGACGTAGACGGACATGGTTCATGGTGAGTGAATAATTGGATTACGTGGGCGGACGGCCACAGGCAGTCAGGTAGTGTCACCACGTCAGCAGCCACCATAGAGTGCATGTATTTTATCAAAAATTATCAGATTTAGCTGTTTTAACGAGATTATCTGATAGAGAGTTGCCGGTCGCTTTAGCTCTCAATGCAAAAACAAGTAACACAGCAAAGTTGATGAGGATGAATGACCGGTCACGGTGTTGCTCCAGTACAATGAAGACTAAACAGAAGATTTGGGATGCCATATTATTAGCGTGGGTGTATGGTATAGCATTCTTCGTATAAAGCGGGTCAGCAGAAATGCTCACGCGTTGTATAACTGGTTGTATAACAAGAAAGCTGGAAAGATATGGTTCACTGCGCTGCTTAACAAGTGTTGTAAAATATATCTATTCTAGTAATGAATTCCCCTCAAAGTTAGAATTTAAATGGAGCCTAAAGACGAGGTGTAGAGGTTCAATACGATAATTCATGTTGCCCGACAAGTGAAAGGTCACAAGCTATAGCACAACGTTGATTTTGGTTCGACTTTGCAGAGGATTACGGACTATTCTTTAAAATCACTGCATTCACGAAGAGGATTATATTAGATATCAGAAAAGTGAAGTATCGTCGTTCAGCGTTCCCCGAACCCTCCGAAAAAATAATGGATGATCAATATATTCAACCCATCCACCATCGTTTGGTTAAATCTACGTTAGCTTGCTTTAGGTTTGATTGTGTTAGTTGTGTACCTTAACGTGACTTAACCTTACTCAGAAAAACGTTGGCGAGGAATCATAAGATCCAAGATAATCAAATCAGAATGATGAAATTTTGACTAATGCCATATTTACATCGTGCTTAGTTTGGACTATGTTGAGGTACACTAGTAGTCAATGAAGGAGTAAAATTGATGAACGTCAACGATGATCCAAGGATTATTTACTTGAGTTGATATCAAGGTGTTGCCTGGGCAGCTTATCCTTGACCTTTTGATGGTTAGTTTATGCAAATGATATGAAAATGCAATAAGACACTTATGTAAATAAATCTGCTTAAAACAAGGCTAAAAGGATTTTGGGCATTTAACGACATTACTCTGAGAGGGAGGCAAGTTTTGGGCGAGCCAGAAAGCCTGTAAGATAAATTAATCCATGTTGGTTTATTTCCAGAGAATAAGATTGAAGGAAATTTAGGAAACAGACGAATTAAGAGTTTTGGCAGTACTGACTAGAAATGTAACAAAAGCAAGAAGAGGGAGAGCGAATACCGTTATATCCGGTAGAGATTGTGATGGAGCTAAGAAATGCCAGTGGAATACGAAATTAGGTCATGACCCGCAGTTCTAAGTGCAGCTGTCTGCTTTCACTGTGTTGATTTAGCGTTGATGCCTACCAAAGGAAATGGATTTGTTTTAATAATTTTCATTATACTCATGTAATCACTGTCGAAGGGCCTGGATATAAAATTTATATTTTTTTCTTTATTTGAGGGATGGGTTGCTGGGAGTTGTATATTCTGAGGAGGGTTTGTTGGAGGGTTTTTCAAAGTATGGCGAGGAACAGGAAATAGAGAAGGAATGGAAAGAAATAGATTCTAGTGTTTAATTCATTAACATATAACTGTCTTTCCCATCTTGATTTTCTTCAAGTGTCAGGATTTATCCATCAGTTGCATGTAAAACCATCTTCTGGTTATCATATTCATGGCAAAATAAAAATATGCCAGTAGTGTTCATTCTTTCCAAAGTACCTCCAAAATCTTATATTCGTATAATATGCGGTGTTCAGAGGATTGATCGTGTAAAGAATGACAGTGTGAGAGATATGCAAGGTAGTATGATTCAGAAACTGATGAGGGTGTGCTGAAATAGTTTGGACTTGTGAAGATGATGAGAGGAGAGACTCGAAGAGGATATGCAAGTCAAGAGGAGGGAGCAAAGGGGTGAGGGAGACCAGAAAGATACACAAGGATGGAGTGAAAGAGGTTTTGAGTGATTCGGGCCTGAATCAGACTGAACAAAATGAACCACGGTGGTAAATGGGTTAAGTACTAGTGATGGTTGAAGAACACATGAAGTGCTCGGGAAAACCACAAATTGGTCTGTGGAGCTTGGCTTTTGTACATTAGAGTGTTACACAAACAACACTTAAAATATTTATAAGTTTGATGAGCCATTTAGTTAAAATTATATTATAAAGAAAGCAGAAAGGACCAAGGGCAAGATTTGAAGAAAAACCTCAAAAATACCATACGGTATGGTTTCATGAATGACAAAAGGACAAAAAGTGAAATAGTCTGAACACGAATGATTTAAAAAGAGAGCTACTAAAGTACAGGGGGATGTGTGCCAGTGTTGTTTGAACTAGGAAGATGCATTTTATAGAATTTAATATAAAAAATTTTCTAAGATGCTACAGCAAGATAAAGGATACAAGACTTATAATCAACTTGCAATAGACTCAAAAAGTCACAGAAAAAAAGTATTTCTGCAACTTAAAGTCTGCAGATGAAAAAATAAAAAGGGTAGACTCATGAAAAATTACAAGCAATGGCTGAAAGAGTTAAGAAAAGAATGTACATCAGGAACAAAACTCAATACCACAAAAACAGTAACCATGATGATATCCAACAAACAGATTTACTTATATGCTATACAAAAACGACAAAAAAGAAAAGAGTAGAAAGCTTTAAATACTTTGGAAGCACCATAACACAATATAGAAATGTAATGCAAAAATTCAACATACTGAGCAAGCTAAATATCAGTGTTTTAAGATCAAGATGCTTTAAAAGCCAATAATGGTACATGTTTCTCTGTGGATACAAACGATGGACAACTGAAAAATATGCTTAGCAGAAACTGGAACTGGTAAAATATTTATATTCTAAAAACAATATTAACAATACAATACTACATTGCTGTGGTGAGCAATGAAGACGCACTCATAAGGGTATGCAAAACATGGGGGGGATAAGTGAAAATATGATTAGACTTGCAAAAAGCATCATGAAAACAAAAATAAACATTAAGACAGAGAAGAGATACCATGATAGAAAGGAGTGAAACAAATGACACCACCCGACTAGTAATAAGATGTATTTACAGAACGACACAATAAATCAGAGGCATGGCATAGCAGTAAAGGAAGGCGAATGTATGAGTACTCTTTTAACAAATAAATAATTGAAAGTGCTTATGTGTTCTTTTTGACACACCTATAGCACAAGTGTGTTTTCCTTTTAAACATATATAGTGAATGTGAATATGTATTTCTAAATCTTTTCTGGGAAAATCCAGGTGTCCTTTTACAGATTCACATAGTTCAAACGCACTTTCGTTCCTTTTCTTATCAGCAGAATGAAAGTAGACATGTATCCTTTTTATATATGTTCATTTTCATGCCTCTCTTGTAAATCATTCTGCCTACTTGGAGTGCAAGTATTTGTTGGTAGGTAGCCAGTGACCAGGGAGGTATATTTCCTGTACTACCCGCCTGGGTATCATGAGGGTTAGCGACATCTGCTTAGCGAACCAGCGTTTTAGTAGTTGTCAAGTTCCACTCCTCTGACCCTGGTAAATGTATTTTCTTTCGGCCTCATTCTTCGTAACTCTAGATTATCCTGCGGAGAGCACTGTGTGCTATTCCTACCTCTAGGCAAAATTGTAGAAGCAGTAGATAGAAGTAATAGGTAGGAACATTAAACAGGAGCATTAGGTAGAAACATTAGGCAGAAGTAGTGGGCAGGAGCAGTAGACAGAAGCAGGCATTATGAATATTAGGTAGTAGCTTCTGTTCAAGCGATGTCCATCCTGTTCTCCAGTGCAATGTTGTTGTTGTTTAAAGGTTTATTGTGCATTAAATACATTCTTACATATATACCAGACATGTAGGCCAGTGGACGTAGTCTGCAGACATGAAGGACAGTGGACTCCTCCATACATGAAGGCCATTGGACTTTGTCTCAAAAGAATAACGCCAGCGTGCTTCGTCTCAAGTCATGAAGGCCAGTTGACTCCGTCTCCAGAAATGGAAAACTGTGTACTCCATCTCAAGACATGCAGGCCAGTGATATCCATCTCCATATATGCAGGCCAGTGATATCCATCTCCATATGTTTGTTGAATGTGTCAGATGAGACAGATTCGCACGTGCTGTATTTGGGACAAGATGGCATGCGAAAGAACCTTCACTTCACTGTGGAGAAACAGTCCACATTCACCACACTGGAAAAAGAAAATAAGAACACTGCACCAGACTTGTCCTATGCCAGTGGCCTATTAGGCTACGAAGTGGCACAGGAGTTCTTCAGTTATGGAGACTCTGTTGCCAAGGTGATCCCTTTGAGGGAGTCCCAACTGGAGCAGGCATCAGAGATATAGATAGATAGATAGATAGAGAGAATAGACTATCTATATCTCTGATGCCTGTTCCAACTGGAACTTCCTAAATGAAGTGGCCATGGCAACAGAGGTTCCATAACTGGTAAACACCAGTGCCACATCTTAGCCTTCTGTGCCTCATCCTTAACAGGCCACTGGCAGAGGGCAACTCGAGCACAGTGTTTCCAGAGGCTCCTGCCTAATGTTTCTACTGACTACTTCTACCTAATGCTCCTACCTATCACTTCTACCAGATGTTTCTACCAATTGCCTTTACCAACTACTTCTATCTACTGCTCCTTATATTTTGCCAAAAGGCAAGGCTAGCGCATAGTGCTCACCACAGAAAATCTAGGGTTAAGAAGAATGAACTGTGTGAGTTCAGTGTTGTCAAGTGTTACATATGACAAGGTGAGATCATATGTTTGTGGAAAGAATGCCAGTAGTCCATGTGTGGGTGAGGCAGAAAGAAAAGATGGCTACCTGGGTCAGAGGAGTGCTACTCGACAACCACTGAAATGGTAGCTCACTATGCAGCTGTCAGTAACCCTCCAGATACCCAGGCGGGTAGTACTGGTAATATATCTCTTTGGTTGTTGGCTACCTCTCAACTAATACCTACTAAAAATATTAGTTATGTCATATTCATATATTCCAGTGTACGAGACCCAGCTGTAATCTAAACATTAGCTGAAGAACTTTGTATGTTCTTTTGGTTATTACATCATTGAAGAGGCCCTTGAAAGTTTGTGGTGAAGGAAATTCAATTTGTGCCAAAGGAGTGACATTTGCTTCAGCACATATACATAAAGGAAGAGAGGCATTGTGGAGTAATGAGAGATCAACAAATGAGAAACATAAAAGATGTAGAAATGAATATCTTAAAATCTTTTAGGGATATAGTAGAGTATAAGAATGCAAAGAACTAGCTCTAGGAAAAGAGAAGATATATTCTTACTGAATTCAATGAGAAGTTATAAAAATCTACAAGAAGTTACCTTTGTGTCACAGTTTATTTCTGTAAATTTGCACAAAAATTTCTTTTTGTAAAAATATCTTGAATTACAAACCTTTTATAAATTCTACACATAATCAGTAAGGATTTCATCAACCTGATATCAACAAAAAATTTTTGGTCATGTCCTTAATTACATAATTCCTCAACCAAGGAACTGTAGGACATCCTATATCGAACAGTAGTACAATCCCATACAAATTTCCTTCACGATCTCTGTCAATCAAGTATGGTATTCATAAAGAAAGCATTTGAGTATACTAATCAAATAAACTGATATTCTAGTGCAATGTTTTGAAATATATGCGTAAATTTGAAGATATGTGACAATACAAAAAATGCCTTAAACCTGTCAATCAAGAGGGAACAAAACTGAAAAAATCTCAAAATTACCACCATATCTTTAAATTCATGGTATACTCATTTCTCTGTTCTGAACTGATGAAACAACAATACCCATGAACTTTTATCAGGAATGAACTAAAAAATACAAGCTATGCTACTTAAAATACAAATAATTAAATATCAGTGCAAAAACTTAACAATTTATTAGTCTTAAACATTTAATACCTTCTAGTATTCATCATTTTCTTCAGCACTTTCAATTTCAGAAGAGTCCAAGCCAACTTCTTCATAGTCCTTTTCAAGGGCTGCCAGATCTTCACGTGCTTCTGTAAACTCACCCTCTTCCATACCTTCACCCACAAACCAGTGGACAAAGGCACGCTTGACATACATCAAGTCAAACTTGTGGTCAAGACGAGCCCAAGCCTCAGCAATGGCAGTAGTATTAGACAACATGCACACAGCACGAGACACCTTAGCCAGGTCTCCTCCAGGCACAGAAGTAGGTGGCTGATAGTTGATACCAACCTTGAAACCTGTAGGACACCAATCAACAAACTGAATGGTGCGCTTTGTTTTTATGGAGGAAATAGTAGAAGTCACATCTTTTGGCACAACATCACCTCTGTATAAAAGGCAGCATGCCATGTACTTCCCATGTCGAGGATCACACTTAACCATTTGATTGACTGGATCAAAGCATGCAGAGGTAATTTCTGGCACAGTGAACTGTTCATGGTATGCCTTCTCAGCAGAAATAATGGGAGCATATGTTGTCAAGGGAAAATGAATCCTTGGATATGGGACCAAATTGGTCTGGAACTCAGCCAAGTCTACATTTAATGCACCCTCAAATCTCAGTGATGCTGTAATTGAAGATACTACTTGACCAATCAGGCGATTGAGATTTGAGTATGATGGATGTCCAATATCTAAGTTCTTTTGGCAAATGTCAAATATAGCTTCATTATCAACCATGAAACAGCAGTCAGAATGTTCAAGGGTTGTGTGGGTGGTCAGAATGGAATTGTACGGCTCAACAACTGAAGTTGCAGACTGAAAAATGTAAAAGAAAATAAATGCAGTTAGATGTTTTCCAACAAAATGAATTTTACATATTAACCAGCAACATACATAAACATCAGTTCTATCAAATAACTTCTAACTGCGATGGTTGCAGTTACCACATAGTTTTCTAACATTTATTGGACATGCTACCCCAATGAACACATCTAACTTTCAGTCTTTCACATATTTTTGTCTCCCTTAATACTATGTCAATATATCTTATATAAATTACATAAATTTGTAAATCTTCTCTTACCCATAACTTCTCCAGTGACATGTAAGCATTTCATCTTTTGAAAAAACTCTGCTTCTTTCTGATTTTCAAAGGGCTGTCTATTACTCCATAAAGTTCATGTAAATAAGGAAAACCCTGTTTTTGGATTTTGAAAAATATCTCATTCACATTTATGCAACTTCTTGACATTTTTGCTCAAATTTATCTTCCATTCTGGGACCTTTCCATCAAATTTCACTCTCACCACAACCATATCAACTTTCTCTGAAATGTCAAAACAGTTTCCTTATTTTCATCGATTATTCTCTATCAAAAGAAATCACAGAGATTCTGTGTATAGTCAGGTTTGCAACCTGTGAATCAATTAACACAGAATTATACCTTTTAACATTTGATAAATACTGACAAAAGAAGTCATCATCTTAAAAAACGATCAAAACTGACATGCATTTGCAAAGTTATCATATAAACCTCATTATATAATTTCAGCTCTGGACATGGTTCGAGCATCATGAAACTGATTAAACAGGTGAAACTGTCAACCAGATAGAGTTAGCAACCTCATTAATACCCAATGTGCCTCTACCTTCAAGCCCAGGCTGAGCATTAAAAAAAGGGATAATCATGGTATCATGGTAGATATCAAAACTAGATCTAATCTAAGACTAATTTTGGAAAATAATTAAGTACACTCTAATATCTTCATTCTGGAATTTCAAACTGAGGTGACTTCCATGTTTCAGCAGTTACTAAGGTAATGATGCTCCATGAAATGGTTTCCATGTTCACAGAATCTGAGCACATATGACTTAAGACAAGTTAATAAACTGCATGAAGGAAGTGGCCCGGCATGAATTGTTTAAGAAGGCATCAAAGCTCTGTACATGCTTAGGAATAGCAATGGCAGCTTTAACCCCTTCACCTAGCTCCTCCCCTGGTGTTCCTCAGCGTGAAATGGATTTCCGTGATCTAAGTACAACCACACACACTCCTACAGTGGATGAAATGAAAGTCCTACCTCCTGCCTCTTCTGTGGGATCAAACTCATTGCAGCAAGATAACAATCATGTTTACTACCTCCAACCTCAATTGGACCAGATACCATCCCAAGCCCTTCAGATTCTATGTACTTTAATCACTAACTGCTTCCTCAGTCTACAATGAACATTTTGAAAATGGAGTAAAGGGAGAATTTCTTTAAGTACAGTAAATAACTACATTTGTAATCTTGAAAAACTTACATACAGGTGCCTACTCAAAAACCTGAGGCATTACTGAGTTACAAAATTTCCTCTTTTTTTTTCTAATTCAGCACCCCCCTTTCAAAACATGGCATACTCAATTGCCATTTTCATGAAATCTTTGGAATTCTGAATCATACTACTTTCCCTCAAAAATCTATGATAGCATAATTGAAGAGATGGGTTTCCATGAATGTAAAATTCTCCTCCCATACTGCACTAATAAGTAATAATAAGCAAGTTATGTATATAGACACACAAAAACAGACAAAAATAAAATGGATAAACATGTTGACAAACAAATAACAATTAGACAAATATCATCAAAATAACATTCTCCCTGCTTAATCATATCTCCTCATCCATTTGATGCACATTGTCACTAACATTTATACATGCCCAATATGTTAAAGTGAGACAAGGAATTCCACATTCAAATTTCTTCTGACATTGTACATTTACCCACCAAGTTCATTGGTGAAGTAAGCCCAATATCTATTTGAAAATATATTGTAACTGTGCATACAGAGGAACACTTTAACAAAGCTAATTGAGAGAGAGAGAGAGAGAGAGAGAGAGAGAGAGAGAGAGAGAGAGAGAGAGAGAGAGAGAGAGAGAGAGGCTGAATGAAATCATGGATGCAATGATATTGGTTAATATAACTGGAAAACAGGTGGAACTGACGATATGACCACAATTCTCACTGATATAGTCAGAAAAGTGGATATAAACATAATACAGGATAGGCATAAAGTCATATCATGAGGAACTGAATCTGTCAAGCGACATCATTGCTGAGAACCACTTATTTTTAATACACTAACTATATGACAGGTATATGCTTAAAGGAAACAGTATGAAGGCAGTACTTACTGATCTTAATAAGCAAATGAAAGTTTGAATTATGAGCAAGAGAAACATACAGAAAAGAAGGTGCTATATTTGGTGAAAATAAATTTAGCCAACATAATGGAATAACACAGGCAAAGCCTTACACTTCCTCCTCTCTCTAACCATCAATATGATAATCTATCTATCTATATCTCTGATGCCCATTCCCTCAAAGAATTTCCTCAAGGGGGTGCACCATAACTGGTGAACTCCAGTTAATAGTCTTACATATACTTGTAAAATAAATACAAAATACATTCTTAAAAAATACTAATTTCTCAGATGGTGAATACATTTCAAGACAACATGTTCCCACTCTAACCTAGAGAGCACCCAGAAATGGGGCCAGATCACTTGGACTGGTAAACTCTAAAATTCATGTAAGAACAATGTACAGTGTGTTCAAATGTTGGAAAGTAAATTTTTGTGTAATATATTGTTTAAAAAAATGCCTAAAAAATGCAGTATACTTTCCTCTATATTATTGGTGTGGGGCAGAGTACTGTGTGGACAGAGGCAGGTCAAGGATGATGGTACAAATGTTCCTTATCTCTGTAAGTAAATGACAACTGCAGGTATTTTCTAAGTGTGCTCTATTCTCTTATAAGTACACTTAAATACATTGTTAACTTTATTTTTTCGACTAAGTGTAATTTCACACATCCCATAAATATCAATGAAATCCTTTTTAATTATATGTATTTTTTACATTTCTTATGCATTATCTATTTTTCCCTTATCATTTACACAGAAGAGAGCAATACTTACATGAATCAACAAAAAAATTTCCTTATATTCATTAAAAATATACACAAAAATGCAACCTTGTGATTTTTCGAGTAGGTATTCCTGGGTTGGGTCGGTCTTCTACCTGGAAGGGAGCTTTCCTAATCCATATGCCTAATGAGTGTACCTAACTGGAAGGCGGTGAGTTATTGCTGGAGGTGAGAGAGAGAGAGAGAGAGAGAGAGAGAGAGAGGGAGGAGTGAGTGGGTGGGTGGGATGAAAAGACGAGGGACGTATTTGAGAAGTGGAAAAGGTGGAGGAAAAGAACTGTATGGGGTAAGGAAGAGATGGAGAGGAACATGTGGGGATTGACAGACAGAAGGTCGGGTGGAAGATAGACGGTAATAGATTCCAGAGATGGAAGTTGTGGCAAGGAACGAAGGATTGTTTACTGTCTGTCTCCAACTGTCATATGTATGACAGTAGAGAGTGTTCAAGAGATGGGGCCCTACGTGTGTAAAACTCCCTCTCAGTACAGTACAAAAAGGTAATTATAGGTAAACAATTACACACACATACACAGTACACAGTACACACGCGAGCGCGCGCTCATGACTTAAGGACTACCGTATCCTTCAGACAATACGTGTTGATTAACAGCAGAACGACTGTTTAACGGTGCAATCCGAGCTCAACTATGGCGTGAGGATGAGCGAGTCACGAACCCAATACGCCTCAAAACAAGATACGGACACACGTCCGTGAGAACGGACGGAGGAGAGGGAGGAGAGGGAGGAAGACACATCTCGGAAAAGCAACCGGCGCGGTCCAAGACCCACATCAGGATATGTCGCAAGGATCCCCTGGCTTGCGTAAAGCGCACGATATATAGGACCCCGTGGCGACGCCAGGCGCTATATATACGGCAAATCCAACGACGGCATGACCCTGAATTAGCCTCTGACTTCCAGGTGGCAAACTTCGCGTTAAACTGGTTTCCTGGTAAATGAAGCACTTCCCCCGTGGGGGTTTAATCTCTTTACGAAATCCTCAAGTACCGCTGTGTGTGTGTGTACGTACGTCGGGTGATGTTAAGCGTGGTTTTTTTTTTATATACACGAGGGTGCAAAAGATTTTATCAACGTTTGAGCACGACGGTACGAGTCTGGAGCACGACGGTACGAGTCTGAAACACGAGGGTAAGAGTCTGAAACACGATGGTACGAGTCTGAAACACGACGGTAAGAGTCTGAAACACGATGGTACGAGTCTGAAACACGACGGTACGAGTCTGAAACACGACGGTACGAGTCTGAAACACGATGGTACGAGTCTGAAACACGATGGTACGAGTCTGAAACACGACGGTACGAGTCTGGAGCACGACGGTACGAGTCTGGAGCACGACAGTACGAGTCTGAAACACGACGGCACGAGTCTGAAACACGATGGTACGAGTCTGAAACACGATGGTACTAGTCTGAAACACGACAGTACGAGTCTGAAACACGATGGTACGAGTCTGAAACACGACGGTACGAGTCTGAAACACGATGGTACGAGTCTGAAACACGACGGTAAGACCCTTGAGAAAGATCTTTTTTTTTGCCCTAGCCTCTGGCCCAACCCTTTTGGATCAGGTCGAAGGTCAAGTCATCGTACCCAAGGGGCGCACCGTCATGCTCATCGGCCGGTACGGATGTGCTCAAGGACTGTACAGTCATGCTCAAGGACCGTACCGTCCTGCTTGATCAAGGATCGTACCGTTCTGCTTAAGGATCGAACCGTCCTCCCTAAATATCGTAGTCATGCTAGACGATACTACCGTCCTCCCTAAGTATCGTACCGTCTTGCGAGAGGATCGTACCGTGATGTTAGAGGATCGTACCGTCCTCCTCAAGGATCGTACCGTCATGCTAGAGGATCGTACCGTCTTGCAAGAGGATCGTACCGTCATGCTAGAGGATAGTACCATCCTCTGTAAGTAGCGTACCGTCTTACTAGAGGATAGTACCGTCCTCCCTAAGTATCGTACCGTCTTGCGAGAGGATCGTACCGTCCTCCCTAAGTATCGTACCGTCTTGCGAGAGCATCGTACCATCCTGCAAGAGGTCTGTACCGTCCTTCTCATGGGGTCAATTTCTCTTCCTGCTACTTTCATGGGGCAGCTTTCAATGTCAGACGACCACTCGGGCCCCCATACTTCCACACGATCACACCCATGGATGGGGACTGACATCTTCCGCAGGATATCTATAAATCCTTCAAGGTGTTTACGCGAGTCCAGTCGCTACGTGGCCGCATCACAGTGAAGATGTCGATCTCTTGAGAAGCCCCTCCGACGGGATTCGATCCGGCGGTCTTTAAGTGGTTAACTTAATGGTCT
>JAUUDW010226763.1:0-14180 GCA_032361385.1 Panulirus guttatus | reverse complement strand
CCGTGGGACCCCCCCCCCACCCCCCCCCCCCCCGTCTCACCCCAGGACCCCACAGATGAGAACAGTAACACAGTGTAACACAGTGTAACACAACGAAACTCACTGTAACACACTGATTCTCCTGCAGGTGATCGCTGCATATATTTCTGCTCCGTTCGTCACGCTGACACAACTCTGTAATAGACTGTATCTTTGCCTGGAACTGTGTGGCTCGCGTTATACACACCAGCGATAATACAGCACGTGGCAATGTATAAATACAATGGAAAATACAAATCTTTTTAGAAATTCGAATCAATGTGAAACTATTAGCGTAATGTCAGGAAACGTTATACTATTCAGGAAAACAAGAAGGGTTACTAAAACAGGGTCTTAATCCCGATCGTTTATACAGATAGTGCTCTTAAGCGGAGGTCGTTATAAGCAGGCAGGTCACGCTGCACACAGGTGGTCTCATCAACAGGTGGCCTCACAGACAGGAGGTCGTAATAAGCAGCCAACAGACAAATCAAGACTCATGGCCGCAGTAAGGAGGCAACCGCTTTAAAGAGGCACTACAGAGGGGCCGCTATAAGCGGGTGATGACTTGAGACATGTGGTAGGTAACTGACAGCCATTGTGGCAGTATATCTATATCTATCTATCTGTCTATCTATCTATTTATCCGGAAGTAATGAAGAAGGAAAAGTCAGGTGGACGGAAGATGCGCAGCAGACAGTAAGGATGACGGACGGAACGCAGAGCCGCGTACGAATGACTTGTAGCGGGAATGTATAGAAAACGGCCGGCGAGCTGTGAGAGAGGATAACAGTGACGGGTTGCAGAACCAACACGTAACCAGAATGTGTGTTTGCGGCACATTCTGGTCCCCCCCCCTCCCCCCGTGTGGTATGTATGACTGGACAAACAGACGTGCGTACGGACGGACGGACGGAGAATAAAGCAATACGCATCTCTGTTCACGGGACGAGCGGAAAGCGTATCATGACGCGTATAGAGGAAGACTGTCCCACAGACAGACCACCCATCCCCAGAGACGGTCATGTGGACCAGGATGGTACAGTCATGTGGTCCACACTCATCCCAGTAACATGTGGACAACACTATGTTGTTATGATGATCCAGAACACATGATGTGCTCCAGTCTTTAACATATCATGTTGCTATGTTGGCACATAGGCTCCAGCCTTCAGCAGAGAATGTGAAGATATTCACATGGCTAGGCATAGTATGTTGTTATGCTGATCACCATCACATACAAAGATGAGAAACTCTCTAATCTGTCTTAATAATACCCCCCCCCTCTCTCTCTCTCTCTCTCTCTCTCTCTCTCATAATAATAATCAAATGCATTTAAGACGTGACTTTCATTTTTCGCTCAACATAGGTTAGAGTTCAAGGTCAACCTGGGGTTGATGGAGAAGGCGTAAGACCCGACGTTTTAAAGCTGGAAATCACGTGGTAAATACGTAGCTTTTGGTATTTAAGGTTTCTCCCGGTGACCTATAGCATAGCTCTTTCTTGCTGTCGTTTCTCACCAGAGGCGAACGTTACTGGCGATCACTATGGGTGGTTGGCTCTTATGTCATTCCTCAAATGTTGCAAAGAATACTTTCGTTATCATTCTTCTGTATTGCACACACACACACACATCTCAGCATCAACACAAGGCTATACAACAGTAACAGTGGGAAGAGGAAAAGAGTCCTTGTAAACACAGTCAAGTTTAACCTGATGGCTTTTTCGTCCGACAGGAAAGAAGACGACGTGTGGGGTGCCCGTGTGTACCTTACGACCCCACCTGGCGGCCAGATGGGGAACTAACACCTGTGTTTCTGGTCAGCTTACTAGAGAAGTCCGACCTTCCGTTTTCTAATATGGCCACAGTAATGACGACCCGGACCTGGCAGCAACCATGACAGTGTCAGACAGGAGGGCGGCAGAACGACCTGCTGTCGAATGTGGCATAAATGACAGTCGAATACAGATCGACCCGCTGTCGAGTACTACGCCAGTGTAATGCCTACATGTGGAAGGGAGGGCGTGAGTACGCCCTGCGTGACTCATGATTCACTTGAGTAAAGGGTGAGGCAAGAAATGAGGAGTGAATGAGACCACAACCTATAAATGAAAAAAAGAGCTGGAGCCAAGGATGGGACCGCAACAGGACCGGCCTGATCAGGTGGAAGTAAAAATGATCTCGACTCTCACGAGGTTGGCTTCACGTGAGAGGTAATCCAAAACATAAACAACTGAACATATTAGAAAGACAGGTATAGACGGAAGTGTCTTTGGTGGACAGGTACTCTATGCTTCCTGTCACTGCACAGACGTAAATAAAGTAAAAAAAAAGGCGTGACCGAAGTGCTCACAACGCTCAAACGACTTTGAGAAATCCACATCACCGAGATATTTGTGTAAGTTGGCGAAATCTTTCTGATGGACGGGTGGCGCATGTAAGACTAATGACAAGTAATCACCGTTTTAATCAAGTTTATAACTTAACAATCTATCAAAACCTTGACCAATGTGACGATATTAACAACCGTGACATATTTTTCATTTGACATTTGTCTTTATTGGAATGTTATTGTTTTTCGTCTATATGTTTACCTCCTTGTTTACGGCTCGATGGTCCAGCTGGCGCACTGACCTGGGCGAAAAGGAGAGATATGTGAGCAAGAGGGACGTCACTGGTCGTCACCCAGGTAACGATGGCACACCAACACCAGTGGTTTGTCACCGGAGTAACGATGGCACACCATCGTCAACAACATCTATACCATCTGGGTGGGTTGGTGGCTGGGTGGGTGGGTTCGTGACTGCGTGGGTTGGTGAGTGGGTCCGTGACTAGGTTGACAGGTGGGCGGGTTGGTCACCGTCCACCTACCCGGTGATGGGTCTGGGTGGTTTGCCAACTGTCTGTGTCAGTAAGCTGCTGGGTTACAGATGGCCCATGTTAGTTGATAGCTAACCAGGTCAGGTCAGGTCAGTGAGAAGGTTAACTCCAGGTCGGGTCAGGTCAGCAGGTAGGTGGATTCCATGTTCTCTCATCATATAAGCCTCTCAACACGTATCATGGGGTATGATCCATGTGTTGGCAGTTCCAACGCGCTGGCAGATCCCACACGTTGGCGGTTCCAACACGTTGGCAGTTCCCACACGTTTGATCAACACTTCCAATTAACTGGTTGTCATAAGAAGAATTATGCTTCTCACTCAAATATTTTCTGATAAGGTTTCACGAGCCTTATAATCGAACGGAATATAAATGAAGATACCATGTGTGTGATCAGAATATATAACAATAATAATGGTTTATATTCTTATAAAGCACAGGGCAGAACAATGTTACCAGTAATAATACTCTGTTCTGTACTCTCGGCAATTCCCTCACAAGAACATCAAATGTTCACTTTAAGAAACTTGAAAATCATTCTCTGCAGGACCATGTTAGAGAGATTACCGCCCGCACGACATTGAATTGGTGCATCTGTATATAAAATGTTTCAGATGCAAGACATCTGTCTGGTTCCAGGTACCAGATGGAGGAGGAGCCTTCTGCTTTACTATTCTGTCTCCATCTACATAGATTAGGAATTTGGAATACAATTAATCTCCTCCAGCAGATGACCTGGTCACAGACTATCAGGTCTTCTGTTATCTGTCCTTCCCATGGACTGTCCTCCAGCAGATGACCTGGCCATAGACCATCAGGTCTGGTGTTACCAGACTCTCCCCTGCGCTGCCACGTCCACCTTCCTCGGTCCACAACGCCTTCTGGATCGTGTGCGTCTCCTGGAATCACGTGAGGCCTCCGAGCGACTGGAGTCCTGTCCTGAGGTTCCTATGGAGGCTGTGGGGTTGTGAGCCGCCCCCGTCGGTATTGTGAAGTCCTGTGTGGCTTCCAGGATCCCAGTACATGTCCAGGTTCCAGCGCTTAGTGCATCCTGAAGGACCGTTAAAGTTTCCAGAGCTTAGCGTACACTCCTGAGGCCATTAAGGCCTCGTGGGCTTAGCGTACCTGCTGGGCTTGCGTCAGGCTTCCAGGACCCGTAATTCCTTTAAGACACTATTAAGCTTCCAGAGCCCCAAGATTTTTCTCAAGACTTTCCTCGCCGGTTCCTCCATGTCATCTTCACTACTTCCTCCCTGTCATCTTCACTATTTTCTCCCTGTCATCTTCACTACTTCTTCCCTGTCATCTTCACTATTTCCTCCCTGTCATCTTCACTATTTACTCCCTGTCATGTTCCTTCTCTGTATCTGGATACATTTTCTACACTTATATCTCTCTTTATCTCGACCTCTCTTCAATACCGTCTTTCTCGTTATCTCACCATCTGTCATGAGCAACTGTCTCTCCTCCTCCTCTCACGCTTGCATCATCTCCCACGACCCCCGCACTCACTCTGATCCTCTCTCTTCCCATCTAATTAATCCTCATCTTTTAATTAATCTCGCAATTTCTTAATTCGTATTAACTTCAAAATTCAGTTTCCAAATATTCCATCATTCTCAGACTCATCATCTGTTCTCACTCATTATCTCTACCGTCGTCCTCACCTCTCACAACGACACCTTGAACAGCTCTCACTTTACTTGTCTCTCACAACCCCTCTCCCCGCCTCACAGCGCCCCTCTCTCCCCACCTCTTACTAAGTGTCACATTTCTCCTCATCTCCAATGCTATCTCCCCCCTCCCTCCCCCACACGAGAGCTCATTACCTTAATGTCATTATCTTATCTTTCCTCTCATCATTCTCTCTTCTCGTTTTCTTTTACTTCCTCTCCCGTTCTTCCATTTTCTTTCTTTGCTCTTTATCTTCCACAGAGGAGTTTTCGTTGCGACCTTTTGTATTTGTTTTCTTTGTTCCTTGCAAAAAAAAAAATGTATATTTATATAGACTGTCTGTCTGTCTGTCTGTCATCAGTCTGGTCTTGTGCCTTCCCCTGCCACCCTGGCCCCCCTGCCTCTGCTGGGGGGAGGGGGAGGGGGCAGAGGGTGCTGGTCCAGGAGTGGGGGGTGAGGGGGGTCAGGTTACAGCCACCCAGCCCACCGCTGGTTACGCCCTTCTCCCTTCTGGTTATCATCTCCCTCTCTCTCTCTCTCACGGGAAAGTTTACCACAGTGTTTGCCACCCTTCCCGTCACCTGGAGCTTCAATCTCTCCCTCTGCCTGCAACACATCCTTCCCCGCAACATCCTGCAACACTCTACAGCATCCTGCAACATTCCACATCATCCTGCAACATTCCACAACGTCTTACAGCACTCCACAACACTCCACATCATCTCACAACACTCTACAACATCTTAGAACACTCAATGCATCCTACAATATCCCACAACGTCTTACAACACTACCATACCATAATGCAACGCCATGGTAGACACTGCCATGTCATGCCATACCCCACGATCCTGGGCATCTTGCCACACTCCCCAACACTCACCCAGTTTCTGCTGCCTTCGCCATATTTTATTAAGCCGAGACCTTTCCTGACATTTCGACTTTGTGGCCGATTTTCGAGCTCTTATTTTTACCACGGGGGTTCTGGTCGGTGCCTCCCCCCCCTCCCCCGTCCCTGCGATACCCCCTCTCTCTCTACCAGGGTCTCCTCACCCCCCCACTTCGATACCCCCTCCCACGGTTACTGCCTCTCTGTACACCTGCCACCTTTTTCCGAAACTCTGTCATTACTTGCGACACCTTGGGAGAGTCTACGATCATCTGCGACAACTCAGGAAGAACGCCTAGGCGTCTTGGAGTGCCTCTCTCTCTCTCTCTCTCTCTCTCTCACACACACATATGATCAACGTCACAAAGCAATACGCAAGTGAGAGACTGATCATCTGTCTCTCCTCTGCCACAGAAGTCCATCCTGGATAATCCTTGACAGACGTTCCCACTTGCATCATTCTATTGTCGCCCCAGCCAGCTATATCCGGGGAGTTAAGACTCTCCCCTACACCCTAGCCAAATATACCTGGGGAGCTGACAATCTCCAAGAAAAAACTTCTGTATTTATGACATCCGTAAGATGAGTACGCGAGAGGCGGGAGAGAAATATAAAACTATTTTTTACTCTGTTTCTGTAGAAAAGATGATCACTCGGTAGTATATGGCGGCCTTCATCACTCGAGGAAGTCTGACCAACATATACCGAGAGACGTAATATAAATTCTGATGTTTTTTGTTCAACCTTCAGGATTTGTATTGATTCCTGTGACATATATCTGGTGGTTTCTTGCTCCAATACGTCATTCTGGTTGTTTGTGGCTACACCAGGCCACTGTCATGGTCTCAATAGGCCGCCAGTCCCCTCCAGGCTGTCCAGTCCACCAAGCTTCCAACCCTGTCCCACCCCTACTGTCACTAAGTCTGTACTTAAGAACTTCACAACATTTATTTTTCCAAGTGACTTAAGTTTCTGCCCGCGTGCATGTTGCTCCCTATCCACCACACAAGAGGGGCTCCTCCCTATCCACCACACAACAGGGTAACAAGAAAAGGTACAGACAGAGGCATGCAAAACCATCTTCGATTCCTCCTACACCAGCTGTCAAGAGGCGCTCAACACACTAATCCTCGCAACTCTGCAACCATCGCCTGGACCTCATCTATGGTTGGGGAAGAAGCTAAAACACCATCCCCGCCATCGTCACCTCCTTGCCACCATAGACCCCACGTCCTCGAGTTGCAGTTCGTCACCACAACAGCCTCAAGTCCAACCACCCCAGGTTGTACGATCGTTACGAGAACAGCCACATCCCAACCACTGTGAACATCATTAATAATCAGTTGACTTTCACGTTAATGTCTATGTAAAGACTGTCATTTGGCTCCTCCAACCAGTCTTTTACAGCCGTCCTCTCAGTACTTTAGGCATTTCCTCTGTATATCTACTGACTTCGGCTGCATTTAATTCAACAAACGGTTGATCATCATTACTTATTATTATCATTACACTAACACAAGTGAACGATTTGACCTATCGAGAAAAGAACAGCTGAATTATCCAGAGGTAATTAGTGAAGGTGTGCCCTGATAACTGCCATTTACGCTCAGCGATTTGGCCTTAATGACACTGATCTGCCAGTCAGTCAGCTGGAGTCTGTCAGTCAAGAGTCTGCTGGAATCTGGACGCTTCTGGAACCAGAATGTCCAGCCCGGGTTGCTTGAGCGGAAGGTAAATAGAATGTGGGATACAGTGTTTCCGGAAGACGTAGACAAACATGGCACACTTCCGACTGCGTCGCTGCACAGGGAACCGATCGCATCAGCCCTTGACCTCTGAGCTGATCCTTGATGGTCAGGTCAAAGGGAAAGGCCATCACACCCAGGGGTCGTACCGTCGTACTCAAATGCTGCGCAAGCGCAACGCCTGGAGAGGTGACCAAGTGGCGTAGATCACCATGGCAACGACAAGCGTCGTGCAAGAACCAAGTTAATCAAGATTTAACTTCTAAATTTTCCGGCACAATTAACCTTTAAACTAGACCAACTTGCTGATCCACACCCCATTTTCTATTTGCCGCCCTAACCTTGATCCGTGACCCCTGGTTCATACTATGATTAGAGTGGCACGCTGGCTGACATCAGTTGCACCCAGGATGGGCTTGCTGACGTCATCCGATATGGAATTATTGCAAACACGGAGACAGAAAACGGACTACACTACCCACTGTAACAGGCCAGCTATACACGGTGTATGTATTGTATGAAGATTGAGATAAATGAAAAAAAACACGTAAGTAACTGTGTAATTACTAGTAACATTCAGGTAAATCAATCAAAATTATTAAAGACAATGAGATTTTTCCAATGAATTTGTTTATTTCTAAAATCGCCGGCAATTCGGTTATTGCTGAAACATTACCAACCCACACCGGCTCATCTGCGACATCAGTACCGCCCTTACCACCACCCGTACATGGACCACTACCACAACTGCTACCACAACCACCACTACAACCATCAACACCACCACCATCACCACCACAGCCATCTCCAACACCACCACAACTGCTACCACAACCACCACTACAACCATCATCACCACCACCATCACCACCACAGCCATCTCCAACACCATCACAACCATCTCCAACATCACCACCACCAAAACACCATCAGTTAACACATCTCGGGGCAACGTGTATACATGCATATATGTTCCACCACATACCCGCCGTCATACAGAGACACACGCATTCATGTATAACATATACATACAACAATCACCGACACAAAGCACTCACATACAAACACAAAAATATTGGAGTTTCGCAATGGAAAAATAAGACTAAACTGGGAGAACCTGCAATATTATTCTGTCGTCCAACACAAAACAAAGAAAAGATAAAAATGCAACAACAGCAGGAAAATTAAGGTTAAATTCCCGACCTTCTCTTAAAGTTCAGAAAAAATACCGAAATGTCGACTGATGCGAGTTGTTCTGCCTCATGTGTGTGTGTGTAATTACCTCTTTGTACTGTACAGGGAGGGAGTTTTACTCCTGTGGGGCACCATCTCTTGAACATTCTCTACTATCACACAACTGAAAATTTTGCATGCTTTCCGTATTCATCTAGTAATAATAAAATAATAATAATAATGATAACAATAATAATAACAATAATAATACTAATAATAATAATAATAATTATGATGATGATGATAATATAATAATAATAATAATAATAATAATAATAATAATAATAATAATAATAATAATAATAATAAATGTAGGGTGAATGGTTCCTGGTGAAGGTGGGTCAAGGATCTGTGATGGGTGTTTGATCTGTTGATGGACAGCATTCTAAGGCAGGTAAATGCTAGGGTCTTGGAGTTAAGGGCGGATCTACAGTATGCTGGGAAAGGCTGGGCATGAGAGGTGAATCAGTTGTTGTTTGCAGATGACGGCCTTGGTAGCAGACTCTAGAGACAAGCTTCAGAAACTGGCAACAGAATTTGATGCTGTGAATGGCGGAACTTGAGAGTAAATGTGAACAAAAGTGAGCTAATGAGGTGCAATAGGAGGGGCGAGACAGGGTCGCTTGAGTGTAAGTTTGATCAGTGAGGACCTGGAGTAAGTGGAGTGTTATGTTTACATGAGAGTCAGACGTGGCAGCGGATGGAACCAGAAGGATGGAAGTGGGTCAAAAGGTGGAGGAGGAAGCTGAGGTCGCAGTGCACAAACAAGGGTTTGGAAGGAGAGGTCAGTTTCTGTAAGGATAAAAATAGTTATGTTTGAAGGTTCCTAACGATGTCATGTGGATATGAATCTCGGGCCCTGAACAATAACAAAACGACAAGGATGGACGTGTTGGAAATGAAATGCCTGAGGATGAAATGTGATGCGAGGAGGGTTGAACATGTAAAGAATGACTGCCAAAGAGAAGTGTGGTAGTGAAACAATCTGCTTCAGAGGTCCGACTACGTTGCGTTGAAATGGTTCGGACGTATAGAGAAGATGAGCGAAGATGGACGGACTCAAAGGAACTGTGTCAAAAGTGGAGGGAGATATAGAAAGAAATGGAGGGATGGAGCGAAGGAAGCTCTGGGGTATCGGGGCCTGAACATTCTGGAGGGTGATAGGCGTACTACCAAAGACAAAAGTCGTATCGCTGTCTTGTCCGATGATTTACTATAACTCGTGAAACATAATGAAAGTCCTACCACATGGCCGTGTTACATCGAAAGTTTAGCTCTTCACCAAATTTCACGACACGACTTTATCTTTGATAGTACATACATAGGATAGAATGAACTGGACAGACGTGGTATATGGTGGGCGACGTGCTGTCAGCAGGTTGAACCAGGGTGTAGGAAGTGCTTAAAGTACACCACGAAGTAGTCTGGGGAGACTGGCTGGAGATGTTGGGCTTTGGCTTCAGTACATTGTACATGACAGCTAGAAAGTGAATGAGTGCAGATGACGTCATTCATCGTTTGTTCCTGACACTAGCTTGCTGAAGCGGGAGAGGCAACTGCGTAGAGATTAGATTTCTAGTAATAATAATAATAATAATAATAATAATAATAGTAATAATAATAATAATAATAATAATAATAGTAATAATAATAATAATAATAATAATAATAATAATAATAATAATAATAATAATAATAATTAGTCTCCACTGATTACTATTCAGGTGTGAAAATATAAAATACGTATAATCTCTTATCATATTTTTTCACTGTATTTTAATTTTCTGAAAAATTCTGCTCCAACTTTTCCTGACAGGTGCCGGCCTAACTGTTCACCTTCACAAACAAACGTTCACAATAAAACTTGGATTCGGTAAAACTCCCACAAACTTTAATATGAATTTCTGTATCATGGAAATATAAAAACGGAAAATCCCAATGTTCTCTTATAAAGAAAATATCCTGAAATACTTTTCAAACTATATAAACACGGATCGTGTTTACTTTGTAAAAATACAAAGTTTATGTGTCTGTCTGTCTGAGTGTACACACGTGATACAGATAATCTAAAGTTATCTTTATACCCTTTCAACTAAATGAAACAGAAAACATATAAAGAAAAAATACATTTTTTAATTTGAAGTTTATTGTTCAAACCTTTAATAAAACTGCTGCCACAGTCTTTAGTTTACCACATCGTAAAGATTACCATTCTGCATAGTTTACCTCATTATAGTAAACAAGACGGTATAGTTTAACACACCGTACAGTTTACCACACTATGATTTCTCACTTTTTTGTTAACTACACTATAGTGTCCACGCTATAATTTATCTCACAGTATAGTTCACTACAATGTATAGTTTATCTCAATGTATAGTTTACTATACTCTGTAGGTAACCACATTATAGTTTATCATACAGTATAGTTTACCTTATATTACAGTTACCATACTGTATAGTCTACCTTAGAATATAATTAATTTCATTGTATAGTTTATCTCACTTTAGTTTACCTCATATTTTAGTTTACCTTATTGTGTACTTTGTCAAACAGTATCGTATACCACGCTTTATATATCATGAGACTATACATTTACCTTCCTGTATACCTAATCATATTGTAACGTTTACTAGAGTTTATGGCGTATGACACATAATTTACCTTGCAGTATACCTTACTACTCTGAATGGTTTATGAAATCGTGTAGTTTACTTTACTACTCTGTATGGTTTATGACACTTATAGTTTACCTCAATGTGTACTGTATCACTCTACGGTTTACGTAATATGGACATAAACCAATAAGAATCAATATACGTATATGTCGAAGACGCATACTTCAGATTTATGTAGATGATTCATCCATATTCATCCAGCCACAAGTGCCTTCAAACACATATTCTTGGTTGACTGATTCATCTTGTTCGTTCTAGGGGGATGCGAACCCTTGTCACATAATTCTCTGAGTCCGTACGTGTTTGGTGGGTGGAGAGGGAGAGACAAAACATGATCATTGTGATACTAGAATTATTTTACATTATCTGTAATTGAATCTTGCTGGGTGAGGACGTCTTGGGTCAAGTGGTTTTTCCGCTATATTCTGTTGTTTGTACCGGCGGGAACAACAGTACTCGCCCCTGTTGACGGATCTCCTGTTGTGTTTACCGTGGTCTCGTCTCTCTCGCGAGACCCACTGGCCAAACTTCTTCCCATTCTTGGTTCTCGCGGTTCCTTCGGTTCTCTCGTATGTCTGTCTCATCGTCTTACTATCTTCTTCGATGTGCATCTTTATTCATCTCTCTGTCAACTGCTGCCTGGCCTTCCCACTACTCTACCATCAATCTACTCAACCAGTTGTTCCTCATCTCCGGCTTTTTTCCTTGATTTTCTTAATCTTTTTCTGTTGTTGTCTGCTTCCCGCCCCTCCCCCCTCCTCTGCTCCACCTGTCTGTTGTTGTCTGCTGTCCGCCTCCCTCCTGAGCTACGCCACTCCCGCCTGCCACCGTTAGTGACATCAATAATGCCACAGCGGCGGGGGTTGTGCCGCTGGCTCCTGCCCTGGGTGGCTGGCTCCTGCCCTGGGTGGCTGGCTCCTGCCCTGGGTGGTTGGCTCCTGCCTTGGGTGGCTGGCTCCTGCCCTGGGTGGCTGGCTCCTGCCCTGAGTGGCTGGCTCCTGCCTTGGGTGGCTGGCTCCTGCCCTGAGTGGCTGGCTCCCTGCCCTGGGTGGCTGGCTCCTGCCCTGGGTGGCTGGCTCCTGCCCTGTGTGGGTGGTTGATTGCCTCACCATATCCAGCCCTCCTGGTCCAGGGCGGTCGGCATAGCCCCCTGCTGGGGTGCGGGGGAAGTTCTGCTGTTTTTGTCCAGTTCTTCGTCTCTTGGCTCCTCAGGTGTTGCTTCGAAAATCCATATTTTCCTTCGGGTTTTACCGTCGATTGTCTAATTATTTCCCCCATATATTTCTCACATTTTTTCTCGTTCTTCCTCATATTTAATCTATATTTTCTTCGTTCTTAGTTTAATTCCGGGTCTAGTGTACTGTATGGTGCCCCGGGATCACATTTTGCAAACTTTATATTCAGCGTTGCACGAAAACAGGCAATCAGGTGACATGAATGGCGTGGTGTTTTCCTGTCACTCGTGTGGCCGGAGTTTTTGTGGTGTCAATTGGCTTCAGGATGTGACTGAAATAAGAGAAACTGATTTATGAAATATTCAGGAATGTCGGCGATCCTTGTTTTCAGACCCAAAGTTCAGTCCTTAAAACCCAAGAAACTGTAATAGATACCACACGACCAGATACAGACAGTTACCGTTACAGCAGCGGGTGTGGGAGACGTGTTACTGATCTGGTGACAGGTTACGTCGTGTGACGTCACCTGACCTCATCTGGGTCACGGGGCGTAGAAGGTGACGTCAGAACGAACCATCTCCGACCTAAATGATGGAAGCCCCACCTCTCTCAGGCCTCTGCCACACAACCACACTGTCCCTCGTCGCCAGCCAATCACCTGTTATGTTTCCGCCTCCGTCACTCTCACGGACCACCTTCGTGACCCGACGTGAACGCCCCTTGTATACCCGGGCATCACCGGGGACGGCAAACCAGGCACCGGGACCTGAAGTCTTGGCCGTGTGTCTCCAGGATCAAGCAGCCCTTCCGGCGCCTCCTTCGTCAGCAGAAGCTCCTTACGCGACTCCTGGAGGTGCCAGGACCTTAAGTCCTGGCACCTAGGTGTCTGTGGTGCCTTCTCTCTGATGCCCACCTACCTTGGGCGCTTCTCACGTGGGGCGTCGCCTCCGGCCGTCTCCAGCAGCGTCTACGAGACGTACGGCAACGCCCTCGGCGCTCCTGCAGCACGAGCACAGACGGCAGCAGCCACGTGTAACTCATGACCTCGGCACGCGCCACACCCCCCTCCTGCATGAGCACCTCTCCTGTGAGTTCCTGCACCACCTCATGCATCTTCACCAGCACCGCCGTACTCCTGCCAAGCCTGTCTCTTTCATCTCACCCTTTCTCTCTTGACCTTTTCTTCCTTACACGATCCCACGCCTCATTTACATAGATCTTTGCCCCTGGACTGCAACACCTTCTATGCTCTACCCAGTAAAGCACTGTTGTTGTTGTTGGTGGTGGTGGTGGTGGTGGTGTTGTTTTCGTGTCAAGCTTTCGGACCCATCACCAAATATAACAGAATCATATCACTCCAGAAGAACACCACTGAAAGTCCGAGGGGAGAGGCGGTATTAACCCAAGGGGAAACGCGGTACTCACCTGAGGGGAGACATAGTGTTTATCTGAGGGGAGGCAAAACTAATTCATTTTTTCTGTTCATTGCTGGAAATTAATGTTCCATTTAAAAGAAACATTCTGCTTTCTGCAACTGCAAACATCAGACTCTGTAGAGAACATGGTTTAGAGAACCATCCACCTCACCACAGATACCCTAACACGTTTTCTATGCGCCTACAGAGGAAAAAAAAACAAACGGGGCGAAAAATGTGAGTATTACGAGTGAGCGGCGGGAAGCCAGGCGTGGAGACCAGCGACACTGCACAAACCACCGCTACGCTGCACCGGTAATTGGCAATTGACGATAAAAATAACAGAAAATGGACAGAAAACGGGATTCGGTCCCCTGCTTTACGAACCGTGTAGGGGAAACTGAAGAGCTGCGACAGAAGGGCGAGATGGGGCAATAAGGACTAAGGAAGGAGATGTATGACAGAGACGGA
>JAUUDW010226652.1:0-14182 GCA_032361385.1 Panulirus guttatus | reverse complement strand
ATCTCTTCGCAGAGGGACTTTTACGCGAGTGAGAGAGAGAGAGAGAGAGAGAGAGAGAGAGAGAGAGAGAGAGAGAGAGAAAAGGAGAGAAAGAGAGAGAAAAGGAGAGAAAGAGAAAGAGAGCGAGGAAGGAGAGAGAGAGAGAGAGACAAGAAGGAACAGGAGATGGGAAAGAGAGGCTTATTCCTGATGATACCATACTAGACATACATTTTCTCCACAATGAAAGAAAACGTGGCAATGGCGATTCTATTTACATTTTTTATCCCCTTTTCCCAAGGCACTGTAATCGCCACCATCCAGGCCTTAGGTATTTTCCTCACTGATTTATCAGCTCTCGTGATCTGACGTTTGTGTTAACCCAGGGCACTTTTTCCAAAGCCTCCTGCACCTCCAAGGCTGCGCTATACCCAGTAGCAGAGACAGGATGGATTCCTTTGAAACGAAGAGTTCTTTATAGAGACTGTGCTCCGTTTCGTCAAGTGACGATGATACAGCTTCACCAAAGGTGACTTTTCATTGCCTCAAGTACTTCATTCCACAAATATATACAGAGCAAATGAAAGAGAAACAGGATACCTATTTTAAATAATCACTTGGGAAAGTTATAATCAACTCAACAGGTAAAAAATACCACAAAGAAAAAAAATTCCCACCGAAACTTGCGGCGTTTCTCTCAAAATTTTTTTCCCCCTTTACAACCGTTACTGACGACCTCAGAGTCAATTCAGGCAACAGAGGCGTGAAGCACATCCACAGACACCCAGTTATTGGAGGGGTCATGTTCACTCCAGGTTCTCTGAGTTTCCGTGTTTACTTTAAAGACACTCGGCTCACTCTACACGTACCATGATCATCATAAGTGTGTGATGTAATTGCTTTTATGTTCGCCTTCGCCAATCCACGCCATAAGTGTAGCATATTTGCTGTAACTACGCCATTTTTTCATATGAGTGACCTGTATTCACGTGATCTTAATCCACGACAATTGTTCCTAGTCTGCCGTATCATCTCCATGTTGGAAATAGAATGACTCTTGTTACTGAAAATGGCTTGTACGTGTTCCAGCTCTATAAGAGTGATCTGTACTCATAATATGGTTTACTGTAGACTTGCGAGTCTTCACGGCAATTGCTGCAAAAACCCTTGCCCACGTAGTGGATACTATGTTGACTTCGAGTTTCCCGAGACTGTCACTAACTCACTGTGTTTACTGTTAGTTCAAAAGTATATTCCATAAGTTCTGTGTTCACAGCTGGCTTTTCATGTTTTCATAAGTGGGCCACAATAAGTCTCGTCATATCAGTGTATAATTTCCTTACAGAGATTATGGTCAAGACCGATGGATCTCCTTATACCACTCTTCTTAATGATTTCACTTCACAAGGGACTGATATCTGGAAATGGAATCCAGTACACATCCTAAAAGTACTATGTTTATATCAGTAGATTCGGCCTATGAAATTTGCAGCGTACATATGCAACGAGCCAAGAAAAACTAATAATAAATAGCATCAGAAGTTAAACAAACTGCGCAGAAGCGTAGGATATTCAGAATTTCAAAAATTTGTTTTGGGTGACTCTAAGTGGTGGTGCCAGGAAGTGAATAAAGCGGTTGGTGGTTCGATGCAGCGGCCTACATCTTGTTATGGGGTCATCACCATCTGCTAATCATACATCTCGAACAGGGGGAAAAAAAAAAGAAATGCGAAGGAATCAACACACAGAAGCAGCTTCGTGTACAGAGAAGACCGCCAAAACATTCTGACATCTACCCGCACAGCCTCCGGTGCAGTGGACTGGAGGAGAAGATTAAGGCGTCTGTCAGGAGATGAGAAACAGATTTGTGGAGACCCGGGTGAGGTCTGATCACTCTCTGCCTTTCCGCAACACTGGATCCAGTCGAGAGATGTTTGCTTTAGAATGCAACACAGATTTGCCGCAGGAGGTAAATATCATCCAAAATACTCGGCCCAGTTTGAATGTAATAAGCAGAAGCTCATCAGGATTTGAGAAACGTGTTAAGGATCTTGTTACAATAGGTCTATTCTGAGTCCCTGAATGTGGACTGGCACAGGGACATCAACACGTCTTGTAGGATGCTACGCAACGAAGTCGATATTTGACCGTGTCGAAGTGTATATGGAGCTACTTCCCCTACGATGTATTGGTGGTTTGCCGTGGCTAAAACTGTGAGAAGACTGGAGTGTGAAATATACTGGATATGGCGATGGAACCCATTTTAACTACTGTTCACCCAGACCTGAGAATGATTACGTGGGGCACTTCAAATATACGACATGCCTGCAAATGTGTTCACCTACGAGGAGACATACAATATATCACTCATGCAGTATCATAACATCGGAACACAAAAATGTTAAAACAGTCTAACACTAACCCAGATTCATCTGACACAATAATAATATTCATGAGTAATAATGGATAATATTCATGAAGTAATACCTCACACAGATCATAAAAAACAGTCGAAACCGACAGACCAACTGCACAGCAAAGTTTGGTTGGTCATTACCATAAATATGGTAATACAGTGTAGTGTGGTAACCGACCCAATGTTAGGAGGGCAGCCAAAAGTCGTTAGGCCACCGACAACAGCAACAGCAACGGAATTTCGTCAACAGTGCCGTCACATCCACAGCCGTTTCACCTTGTCCCGTTTTTCGTCAAGTTTGGAAAACTAAAAAAGTAGTTTTAAGTTCAAGACAACAGACATCAAAGTTAAGTTTTACTCTTATTAAACAGCCGATTCATTAAGCATTCCTACGCACACGTACACCAGCAGTTTGACAAAGCTCGGTGAGAGAAGGAACACACTTGTCATTCATGAACCCAGCGTTCCTGGAATTTTGGTTATGTAGCCTTCATGGAGAGCTCCACCAGTTACGAGACGCGGCATATTTCCTATCCTCACCAGTAATTCTTATATCACCGGTAAGAGTTATGCTCTCCAGCAAATACACACGATTTTCAACGGAAAAATATTCATTACTAAAGAATACGTAAAATCTTTCATGCACCTTACCAACGAGTCGAGGTCAGGAAGACCTAATAGAGGTTGTGAATCTTGCCCTTGCTGGCGTTGTGGTGACTGAGGGAGACCATGGTGCACTTACCTTTACCACACTGTAACCACTTAACAACCAACGCTCACGTAAGCATGTACTTACCTGTGGAAAAGAGAAAAACAAACGTGTGAAAACAAAACTGGTATTTCTCAGTGGGCAATATTTTCTGTCATGTTAGAGTTTACGTCACTGAATAAGTTTATATAGAGATGTGAAGACCTAATGAAATGTGAGGTGTGATAGTTGGTTATGTGGGTTCTAGGTCTATCACCTGCCAGGGGTTATCATAGCCACCATCGTCAAGATATAGCTGCCAGTCGGAAAATCTTCGACATCCTTTTTTCTTAGGTACTCAAGATATTGCTAATACTATATACTCTCACTACACATACGGCCCCTTGAGATGTTAAGTATTATTACGAATATACAGTGACGGAATGGAGCCAGTATATCCAGACAGGTCAACGTGGGGGGACATGCGACAACGGGCGTTTCTGCCCAACACAGAAATAGAGAACATGAATCTCGTTATTTCAAAAGATTTCTCATATTTCGAAAGACATTTTTAGATACATTGTCCTTGGTAATGCTTATCTAACCAACTCGTTTCCTAGTGTTCCCTTTTCTCCGTGAATCATTCGTCTCCTCACTCTTCCATTCTTGCCTCTCTTCTCTCCGCCTATCATCCATCATTCGAATCTCTCACCACTTTCTCCCCTGCTTCGTCACGTTCAATAATACCCTCCACATTCATCACCCTGCCGCTCTCCCTCTGCCCCCCTTGCCTCTATATCAGGCTGCCTCTCTGTCTCCTGCCCTCCTGCCGTCCGACCTGCATGTTTGCGCTCCGTGATGGAGCAGTAAACCGAGGTAAATGATGGCCATGCACCGGGAAGCGGCCTCATCCATCACCCTTCAACCAGCTTTTCACTCGCGGCTCGTGTCTCGAGGCGCGCTAATTACCTCTCTTAACTTCATCAAAGTTCGATACTAACTTTTTCCCGTCACTCTAATCTCTCTCCTTATGAAAATATTAAAGTTACCCCCACCCCCAGGACGCCCTGTGGCCTATCGGCTGACGTTAGGAAATGGAAATTTCGGCTGGAAACATCCGAAATCTATTTCAGGTACGGCGCGATGGGTGAAATACCAAGGAAAGTAATCGCATAGTCACACAAAAGGTAATTAGATTACATTAAGCAAGACGCAGTACTAGATGACACCTACTGTGGTGGCACACACACAGACACAGACACACACACACACACACACACACACACACACACCATTGCCTCTGACAAATGACTGCTAACAGGATTTTCTATAACTGTCACACACACAGAGGGGACCTTCTGTGGACACAACACCTTCTTGACATAACCAGCACAAGTGCATCTGTTAGCTGCTGTCACAGCCACGCGACCTTCTTCTTTTTTCTTTCTTTCCAGTGGGTGCCACACACCCCCACACACACCCCCCCTTTGCCATGACTTGACGTGAGTGGGTGGCGATGGTGGTGGTGCAGTGCAGAAATAAGCCGTGACTAACCGCTGTTCGTCCGATAAAGCTTCAGGACTGAGGCTCGGGGAAAAAGCTGTGATTCCTGAAGCCACCTACATTGCAGTGGTTCAACTCGCCTCCATAACCGACCAGCGACCTCTCTATCTCTCTACCTACCTCTCCGAAGTGGGGGACCTCTGTCCTAGAATTCACTGATTCCCAATACTATACTTTATTCGCGTTCTCACATTTTTTTTTTTAGACAAAGACTGTTACAGTCTCTAGAAAAGGAAATACTGAATCACTGGGAAGCGATGCATCGCCTAAATGAATATCAAGACACCGATGGAAACGATGAATCATGTCACTTACGTATATGATTCATCACAGAATTCACCGAAATGGATAACGTTACGAAAGGAATAAATATCCACTCGTCGAAATCCATGATGATTCATCGGTGAATACGGTGAACCGCGGAGTAGCAAAGAAGACGTCTTACCGAAATAAGTCGCGAATCACCAAGACGGCTCGAGAATCAGGGAAAACAAGTGAGGCATCATCGATATGGCTGACGAATCGCGGGGGCGGCTGATGCATCAGCGAGACAGCTGACGAATCATGTTTTTATTCGCCTGGGAAAATAGGGACTTTTACCAGGCGATGAATCGAGAGGAGATTTTACGTAATCTACACATCTCAAAATGTAACACATCTCAAGGGCTGAGTTCTTATATGCGTTATGTTATAGTGAAGACGTTTGTCTCACTTCTCTTAATCTGGTGGAAATGCACGTGTGTGTGTGTGTGTGTGTGTGTGTGTAAGAATAAGACCCTGACTGAATAACGAGAGAGACGAGTAATTTTGATGTCTTATACATCTACGGAAATACACGTACTTTGTCCAACTTGTCGCTTACGGTTATACACGAATATATAACAAGGAGTCGCTCCTATGAAATACTTATTACCACATGAAGTCGAGGTTCGAATCCTGCTGTCGGAAGGCATAATGTGATTATATTTACATGAGGGAGAAAACATTCTATATCTAGATTATGAAGAGATAAGCAGAAGTTATAGGAATGGGTTGAAACGATGGGACATTGTCACATTAAATATCGTCGATGAATCTAACACGATGCTTTATCTGCATAGCGAATCGCTGTTTCGATACACCTTTCGTAACACAAGAGGTTTGAGAAACCTCTAACGGAAGACTAAGCGCGAGTTTTGTTTGGTAAGTAGGGCGTGGCCTAGAGTAAGAGGTAGGCTAGGCCGACATGCTGGTAGGTAGGGCGTGCCCTAGAGACAGGCCAGGGCGACATAACCCTCATCTAGATTGCAAAGCAGCCGCCTTCAAGCTGCACCTGCGCAAGCACTCATCTCAAAGCTTATTTGAGGCATTCTTTAAAGCCGTTTGTACACAAACATAATGTGTCAAGGATCTGAACCAAGACATGTGTTTTCATATAATCAAAGCCTCTTATAAATACACAGCGAATTATCCCACGGCGTTCGTGTCATATCTTATGTATAACGAAAGTGGTGTGTACGTGTTTATCTACCGCGTGACATCTGTTATATGTAATGAACGTGCATGTGTTTTTCTACCAGCTACCAACGGTTAAACTAAAAGCTAAACACATTAGTAGCCTTAGCCAAGTTAAACTCCCAGGACCGTTTCAAAGGAAGATAAAGTAATTGGGAAATAGGTAATGTTTCGAATGTTGCTCCGTGTCGCGAGAAAGCGTCATAATTGGCAAGCATCGGATGATTGACAGTTCCAGTGCCGGGATCGGCAGTACCGGATACCGAGAGAAGCAGTAACCGGTACCGGCGGCAACAACAGCAGAGGCCGCAACAGCTGAGTTCTGCGTCTCCTCATTTCTTTATCAACAGAAAGGTCATGCAGGTCACGTCTCGCTCGTCCAAGACAATCTATGAAGTCTGTCTCTGATAACACGCGTTGCGTCATAGGCAAAAACATCTATTCAAATTACATCTTTCCACTTGACCATTTCAGAATATACTTTTTTCAGAAAAACGTGCATTACAGTTATGTAATGAACACGGGAAATTAACGTAGTCACTTTATCAAATTGCGTAGGTGAGTATACAACGCGAATCGGGAACATTTTTCATATCTAAAACCAGAAAATTCAAGGCTTAACTTGAGGAAACATTAACCAGAATGTTACTACGAAATAAACCGAGTTTATGAGATCCATCCGGGCTCTTGATGCGAAGAAGAAAAGTTTTTGATATTCATAGTTCACGAAGCGTCATCTCAAAGTGATTATCTGGAAATTACTCTTACATTACGGACGTTGGTAATGGAGAACACAGACCGTGGAGTTTTTTGATCTGATGTACGGGTTCTGTCGTTAATCCTTGGAACATGACCGTGCGGGTAAAATTTAACCCGGCCTATCACACGCCCCTTAACGGGCAGGTCAAAGGTCGCGACATTATATCTAAGGGCAGTGCAACGTCTTGCTCAAGGGTCGCATCTTCGTGCTCAAGGGTAGTGAAGTAGTGTATCTCGGATTATATCGTCGTGCTCAAGGGTTATTTCAGGATTACGTTATATTGCTTTAGAATTACATTACCGTGTTAAAAGGTAGTGACGTAGTGCCCTAGGGTTATATCAGGATTATATTATCTCGCTTTAGGGACGTATTCAAGAGCATACCGTCGTGTTTTAAGGGTTAAGGCAGTCTCGATCAAAGGGAAGAGAGATGATGTACCAAGGAGCATCTCGTCGTCCACTTAAAGCCTCTCTTTCCTTACTATTTATTGGAAATCTGTCTCTCTCTTCTCATCTTTTACTGTCTCGATAAAGTCCCTAGTAAACTGAGCTTTGGTCCACCTTCGGGATGGCTTTCTCAGACACTAAATCTACCAGTAAATCTGAAAAATAACATTCTGTAAAATTCCTGGACTGCGAAGGATTCACCTCTACGAGTGAACCCAGCATTTCAAGTTTACCGAAAAAGACGGGAGATGGCTGAAGCGCACTTAAAGGAAAACGGAGTAAATCTCGACAAAAATCTGCTACGGTGACTCAGAGAACAACGACACATGCCTCGGTACATTAGACTTTATATATATTGTTTCAGATCCCACTGAGGACCATCAATTCTCGGGGAATCTGGAGGCTCAGCTGGAAGACCCAGCGAGGTCGATATTCCCCTGGGCTTGCCTCGGGGAAACCTACCACTACACAGAGAGAGACCTTTTCGGTGAAATGGTAAAGTCGACTTGACCCACCAGGGAGAGAGCCCCCTCGCCGTAAAGACTCAAAAACATCTTTTAACAATTTATTTTCATTTCCAGACATTCAAGATCACTGACCTCGTTTGGGGAACGTTTATCGCGAGAACTTCTTTCGCTGAACTGGGTCTACATACCTTAAAATGGCCAGACGGTATGATTTGATCTCAGAACACGAAAAAAATGCTATCGCTCAAAGTGTCTCGTCAGTGCGCTGGTCGAAGCCACTGATGTGCAAGTGTCAGAACAAAGCCTCGTGCAGTATCGTGTGTGTGTGTGTGTGTGTGTGTGTCAATTGATGTGTGGGTTGGTGTTGTGTGTCTTGAGTGTCATCTGACGACGCCTGTTGTGCATGTGACACCTGGTGGCATATGTTGTCACGAGTCGTGTGTGTGTGTGTGTGTGTCAGGTGGTGATAACACAGCGCCGTCTATCCCTCATACCATCGAAAACCACCGTCTTGCGCACCTTCGTCTCCCTCGCCAACAGAGGAGACCATCATCGTCTCTCTCACCAACAGCGTCCTCCATCCATCCCTTCAGTATCTCCCTCACCAACAACGTCCTCCTCAACCAACGGCTTCATCACAATCTCCCTCATCAGTAATAACCGTCGTCATCCCCAGGTCCTCGACATCACCCCAGTCATGGTAATAACCACAATCTCCACCAACCACTAACAATAACAACCACCACTCCATCATCACTAATGCACCAATCTCATTCATAAGCAGTAACCTCTTGTCCAAATTTACACTGACCCAAAAAAAATTCAATTGCAACAAGAGGAACCCTGTCTTCTATAACCACCGCCATCCCCACCAACCACCCTCACCATCACGACAGTAACGACCACAGCAAACGACCTGGACGACCACTGGCACCACTACGGCAACGACCACGACAATAACAGCAACAATGAGGGGCCACAGGAGGAAGGAGGAGCACAACAGACACATCTCTCACACTAACAGCCATACAGACAGTGACTTGCAGTCATGGAGTTGCCTTTTCCAGTGACATTCGTCCTGTGGACTGCGTGTGCTCCCGAGACGTCCCTTAAACATTCCTTGTTTCCAAGATAGAGACAATTCCTGGTTGGCAACACACAATGATCTCCGAATAACAAAGTTAACGAATTAAAGTACAGACATCGATTTTCCAGTACCAAATAAAAAGCAGAACAGTAAAGCAAAAATTTCATCAATATTTGTAAAAAAAACGTAAAAAAAGTTATCAATAAAAGAGCGTCCGGCCAAAGCCAGCCAGTCCCCGTAACATCACCCACGACAGAGCAGTGCCATCAAAGCCAACGGCAAACTATTCACGCGAGCCAAGCGGCAAGTGAATCACGTCCGTCGGGAATCATACACTCCGGCGAGCGGGTCACTGCCGCCAGCCGGCACGGCTGGCGGCAAAATTCCAACGTCCCTTAACGTACACCGTCACTAAACGATAGCTGTCTACCCACAGCCCGGATCTATCGGTAAACCATCAATGGCCCGTAACAATGGCAGTAAAGAAGCCAGTATGGGTCTTCAGTATGGCACACACGAGAGCTTCGTCCGCTCGACGCCCCTCCACCTTCCTTCCTTCCCTCCTGGCACAAGCCTGTCTCCCATTACCCTAGGCTGGCCTCCGACACGCGACCCTTGCTTCCCTACGGGCTGACCTGAGCTTCTCACAGGCCCACTCTGGCCCTAAAACACACGCCCCTTTCCTCCTTTACACCCACCCACTCTGGCTTCCCACAGACATCCACTTTGGCCTATCGCATAGCCAACCCTGCTCTGTAACACGGATAGCACAGACATCCACACTTCTAATTCGACAAGCCAAATACCCACAGAGACATCCTAAGTGTCTCACACACCTACCAAACTACTCAGTATGCCCATCATTGTCTCCTACACCCCCATCACGGTTTTACACAGACACCCATTCCTCCCACACGCCAAACTAGAACCCCATACTCTAACACACCCACCGGAATCTCTCAAACACCTAGTATGGCCTCCTGAGCATCAGTCATGGCTTCACCTACGCCCATCCAGGCATCCTACATGACCACTATGGTTCCTATATGCCCTTCCCAGTCGCCACTACACCCGACATCTTTTGAAACAAGTCTACTAGGGTCTCCCACACGCCCATCGAGGCCTTGCACGAGAGCCCTCACAGGAGTTCCTAGTGCATCTCCTTACGCTCTCTCGTACTCCCATCGAGGCCTCCTGCAAGACAAAATGACCACTATTTCTTCCACTCTACCAACTGCAGCTGCTCCACGCGTCCTTCTGAGCCTTCCACATGATCATCCCGTCTGTCCACACAACCTCTGCCTTTTCACTGTTCAGCAGGAGCTCACAAAAGGCCCTATGTCATCAGGCATTTTTGAGAGAAATGTGGTTTGTTTTCCACAGCTCTTAAAGGCATTAGAGAGAGAGTCTCTTCACCTGTACTCACCTCAAGTGTGGTTTGCCCAAAGAGCCTCTCACAAGCCCACGGCTGACTAAGCTACGCTTGGGAATTCCCCCCATACACCATCCTTCTGTACCTTTCACTTCTCAAGAGTGCTACACACGCCAGCCATCTATTCAACATTGGGCCCTTCTCCAAGCTTGTTTACTTCGTTTCTCTAGCTCCTTCACGTCATCCTTTACTCAGTTCCACTACGTCCCAGGCGTCCGTCGCCCTCGGCTTTCATCGCCACGTACCCAGAGTCATTGGATTGACGACAGAACTGGGAATATTTGGCCAGGGCAACACCAGGCCGCCGTGGTGTGGAGGAAAAGAAGGAGGAGGAAAGTAGACACACTCACTCCATCACTAATTCATCACTCCTGACAACCCCCATCCCTGACACACACACACACACACACACACACACACACACACACACACACACAGCACCCCTGACACTCCATCGGTGACACGCCTTCAGCAACACCCTAGTTCTGGCACCCCGCCGCTGAAAATTGAATCACACTGTGTGCGAAATCGAGTACGCATATGGATTGCGGACTGGCTCACGTATTCGAGACAACGAGCGGTATTAAACAGAGGGATAACAGGAACGGCTGACCGTGACAAGTGGGGGCCACAACACCGCATTTCAGACTAAGCTGCTCAGTTCTGGTCACGAAACTAATTAAAAAAACGAGGAACATTTGGAACGAATGCATAAGAGAGCGTCAAAACTAATTCCAAAACTCAGTAATACAGCGAATGAAGAAAGATTCAGAAATCTAAGCTACTTTTAAACACCAAAAACTCCGGGAAGATCAAAGTTTTCAAACCATATAACTTCGACAGTATAACTCGAAGACGATTACCAAATTAAGGACAGCGATTAGCCACCTAGGCCTTGCTCATTTCATCTACAATTACACTTCGATCATCTCAACGGCTCAGCATCGTGATATTGCCCTGCAAGGCTGGAAAGCAAGGAGGAGGATCTCAAGCATTGAGCCGACGCCCACGATGAGGTAATCCATCACTTCATAATGCATGGAGCACGCCGAAGGAGTTGCCTGAGGGAGGAGATACGGTCCAGCGATCTTTAATGGTCGGGTGAATTCCATGTAAAACTTTGAGGATAACGAGACAGCATTGCATTTTCCCTTTTTCCGTTATCAGATATATTTTCTTCCCTCTTTCTCTATCTTTTCATAAAGTTTACCTTAATACTTTTTCATCTAATGCTTCTCAGAAGCTCTGACAAACTTCACCTCTTTATCGTAACTCTTCTAAGTACGCCAGAGAATATCAACATGCCGGAGAACACAGTCCATGTACCATAAATCACTGTTCACGTACCACAAAACATTATCCACGTACCATAATGCATCACCTGCGTGCCTCATCGTCCTCATGTCAGAGACGTTGTTCACATACCCCAAACACTGACCACATGTTATGAATATCGCCCACATACCTCAAACATTATCCACATACTGTCAGTCACTTTCCACATACGGTAAACAGTATGCATATATGATTAAGAAAGCCCACTCGCCACAAAACATTATATTTTCCAGGAAAGTGTCCAATAACAGAGTTTTCACCTATTGAACATTAGAATTCGCTTGTGTTCTGGCAATCTGAATATTCATACGGGTGTAATCCCGAAACAGCAAAATAACGTGGGAGGCATTACCACCGCAAGAGGACCAGGTCCGACGCTTCCCTACTAGGACTAGACTAAGCTGCCTGATGGTAATGGTGGAAAGTCGACCCATACCTGCCAACCCCACTCACAACACGGCCATCAGGGGCTTCGATGCCAACCGCAAATGTATACTGCAACTGCTCTCGACTAAACCCCGGGGTCGAGTCTGTCTCTTCCAGCGTTGTATACGTCTAAAGTTGAAATTACTTGGACGAGGAAGTGCATGCGCGTTCTGATTAGCTCCTCGAGGCATCGCCGTCTCAAGACGTGTTCGCCACATAACTCTTCCCGAAGATTGTGGTCAATGTTCTCACCAGAGAAGTGGACGATGGCTTCCACGATCACTGTGAACGACGTACAGTCCCGCTGGGGCGAAGTCTTACTATAGGAATGGTGCCTCACTTGCGATAAGGTTGGAGCCTCACCTGTTAACATTCGTAAAATTTGGCATACATTCTGTGTGCCATTTACGTAAATTCTGTATCAATATTTTGTTTGCCATTTACGTAAATTCTGTATCGATATTTTGTGTGCCATTTACGTAAATTCTGTATCGATATTTTGTGTGCCATTTACAAGAGGAGATCGTTCTCCTGTGATAAGAGCCCTTTCTTTAATCAAGCAAGCAAAATTCTCCAACTTTTAATCACGTTGATGTATCCTATATCTCAATGCTTTTTTCCATCAAGGTTTCTACTTTTTTTTTCAGATGTCAAGACGACATATGACCTGCCAAACAAGGGGACACTGCAGTCGGTGGTTCTAAGGTTAGCGTCCTCATGAGATGGCCTAGCAGGCTTTAAATTGTCCTGATAGTAATAGTTCCTTTGTAACTCCTCATACCAGATCACCTACCGCTCGCAACCCAGTGGTAGCAGGTCTAGCCTCGTCACATCACTCGAGTGGGTTCTGTGCTTCGAGGGGCGGGAGATGGCCTTTGCCGTCCGCCAGGGTAGTATTGGCCGATGGTCTGACCAGCGAGTATACATTCTACTGCACCTTCAGGCTGTGATTTTCGTCCTTCACAAATACATGGGAAGTGCTGTTGCCTAAATACACACACACACACACCTGAGACGGCATTTCTGCCATCATTTATCTTCTTCCGTCCCTTCCACCCTTTCCATCCCTCTCTCTCTAGCCTCCTGTCCTACTCTGTGTTCCATCCCATTCCCCATTCCTCCATTTCATTCCCCTACCCTCACTCATAGCCCCAGTACCCACCCTTCCCCTCGAGAGGAAGGCAATCCCACCCCAGTCCACGCCATTGTCACGGGGCGAGGCAGCGGAAGAGAGGAGTAGGGGAGCGACCATCTATATTTGCATCTCTTCGTCATTCTACCCGACGGGAGAGAGAGAGAGAGAGAGAGAGAGAGAGAGAGAGAGAGAGGACCCTTCTATACACAGAGAAAAGCTTGACTATTTATACAATTAAGCATATATACGTATCCGTATACGTATGTATGGATTCATACAAGTGTATACCAACTTGGTATTCCAAGCGAGCGAGAAGTCGCCTTCGGTAAGGCTGTGTCATCGCTAAATGGACGGAAAGGAGTACATTCACTTCAAGGGCCTTCTTAAAAACGAGTCGATAATTTCCGTTCCTGTGTGGAGTGCAGACTCGAAGCTAAAAACGAAATGAAAGGATCTAAGAATCATTTCTCACTTACAAGTAAAACCCATTAGTGACTGGATGCTTACAACCGATCAATCGGTTGAAGCTAAGTTTAGTGTTGTAGGAATATGTTAAGATTATTTCTCGAATGATAAATCCTATCTAGACAATCAAATGTATGCATTTTAAGCAGTGATATTGCACACATTTGTTCATCACTGTGTTTTGCACTCGGCTAAGGCACAAATTCCTCAAGGCAGAGGGAAGTGGACTGAAGAATTCTGCTCTCGTGTCCCCAGAACTGTCGCGCATTAATCACTTTCCTGAGCTTCCGTTGTCAGTACAATTATTGAGACACACTTTCATCCGGGAGGAACAGCTTCGCTCGGTTCTGATCTCCAGCTTACAATCGGATGCACTATAAATCTCCCGGGAAAATCAAAGCTCTTCATGGCAAACCTGGAGTTCTAGGAAGATAAGCGTAGCATGGATGACTCTCGTAAATTGTAGCAACGCTTAAATGGATCAGGATA
>JAUUDW010226541.1:0-14183 GCA_032361385.1 Panulirus guttatus | reverse complement strand
CAAATTGCGTTCGTTTTGGGGAAATTTCTGTTTGCTGGCGTGGGCGGAGGCTGCCGGCAGACGGTTACAGACACCTCTCCCACCCGGGGCCCTGTACCCCCCAGGATCAGCTGACTCACCACCACCAGCTGATTCCCACGTGACTCGCGTCGCTGCTTTACGTTCTGACTATTAATGTTTCCGTGGGGAGTATCATGTCCCTCTGGCGTCTGATTGCCCTGCGTAATTTCAGCATCACGAAATCCGTCATGATAATCTAAAACTCGTCAATCTAAGACATACTGCCAATAAAGAGATTCATACGCTGAACAATTACAGATGAATAACTATGAAGTGAGCGAAGCCTTGTGAAACAGTTTATCGATCGACAGGTAGTGGGAGGGTTATGGAGGGGTGTGGGGGGGTTCCTCTCCTGTAGCAGCAACAACAGCTAAAGGGCTTTGTCTACCGATAAGTTTATGTATTTACTTACCTCCACGAGATCGCGGCCTCACGCATCCAAACGTTACCCCACCTACCGATGCTTTTTACTTTCTTTTCGTCGCGTGGCCTCTCAAAACCATTCCCCCACGGATGTGTCAGGTGTGGGGTTCGAACCCACGCACTCATACGAGTACCAGAACTTAAGTCTGGCGCCTTAGACCACTCGGCCAACCTGACCTGATTTCGCTGTTACTCTCACCAAAAGGAATTCTGAACTAGGGCTCTACATATCAATCAGCTGTTTCTGGTTACAGTACAGTCCGATTACAAACGAGGTTGGAATCAAGATGAGGTAATTTGGGACTGTTACATTTATTACAGCCAATGTTAAGGATGTTATTAGCCTTCGACTATGTATCAGGGATAATCATAATCCAAAATAGCAGCAGGGGATCCAAGGCCCCTCATTTTCAAAGACATATTTTCTTTCTGTTCTACATACGCATGTGTATCACTTTTCCCTAGGAAGTCAGTTCAAAATTTTCATTTTACATATTACTCCTTTTTGAATGATCCTGTCAACTAGTGAACTAACTCTTCTGCACATCTCGTTCTCTCGAGTTTTCTGGGGTCTGCTGTTAAGGAAGACAGTCTGTTAAGATGCAGATAAGCGTTAGAGTGGGAGAGTCGTGGTGTTACAGAATACAAAAAATATGTCCGCTGTTAACAATAAGCACTGATTCGATCAATTCAGTGAACTATTTTTGAAATGTATAAATGTATTTGATCTTTTGGGGAACGACGGTGGGATTCTTGAGTACGATGGCCTGGCCTGGTCGTACCGTGGTGCCCAAGGGTCGTACCGTCATGCTCAAGGGTCGCATCATCATGCTCGATGATCGTACCGTCAAGCTCAGGGGTCGTACCATCATGCTTAAGCGAAGTACCATAATACTCAGAGATTGTGCCACCATGCTCAGGGGGTCGTAACGTCATGCCCAGGGGTCGTACCATTATGCTCACAAGTCGTATAGACGTGCTCAAGAGGTTAAGTTAACGATCTCAACTGTTTAATCTCAATGCGTTTAAGATACATATAAAGAAGGCGGTATCAATATTCCTTGAGACCCCAACCTCCATCCCTCTTATATTTCCATTTTCGCCGGCATGACATTGGCTCCAGTCACGGCCGTCTCCTAACATAGTTAAGAGATGAGAAAAAAACAATATGCAGAAAGAATTAACCTGAGATCCTCAAGTGTCTCTACACCCGACTCGTAAATGTGGATAAGTTGTGGGGAGAAGGAAACAGATCCACCAGTGGTCAGTGGTTCGGTCATTTTGATGAAATGAAACAGCTCCACCAGTGGTTCGTCAGTCACTAGCGGTTCTAAATACCAGACAAAGGACCGCCTCTTCCACTCAGTACACCATAACTACTGTACAATATCTCATCTATGCCAAAATTCAACTTTGGACTCTGACAAGTGTTAACACGAGTGGGATTTGCAGTATCTACGTCGCCTTTACGATGATGTCTCGTCTGGGACGCAAGTGGCTCCGCCGAGCCGCAAGTTTCCGTATCGGGACACTGCTCGTTGTCGGTGTGTGGACTGCTTAGCGAGTCTTGAGTCGCAGCTGACGGCGGGAGGCAGCCTGGCCTAGGGTCCTCCAAGCGATCATCAGGAAGGTTCTGATGCGCGGTGGTTACGTGGACATCTTGAGGGCTCAAGTTGGCCACGTCGCTCTTCATGAGTCTTGGAGACCGTAGCCAAAACTGCTCTTCCGTTCCAGTATACAGAGAAGGCAGGATGGAGGGACTAGCGTCATCCCAGGTCGATATGTTATCGAAGTAGTGACTTGGGTTATGGATGATGCCTCGTACGGTCGAGTAGGCTTCTTCGTACGAGAAATAATTATGGTCGACTGTCCCTCCCTCGGTAGAGTCAGCACCATATATCATACAACTTGCTCCGCGGTCCGCTAGAGGGGACCCGGTTCGTCTCCGGCGAACCGCTGTGAAGAATTCCCCGTCGCTGAGTCCCGAAGACGTCCCGCAGGACGGCGGCTGAAGGCGACTGTAGGGCCAGTCGGCGGGCTTAGGGCGAGGCATCCGGGACCCGGTGGAGAACGGAGACCACTCCCACGAACTCCAAGGGAACTTGCGACCTTTCATTCGTTCTTGGAGGTCGGTGACAAGGGAGGTGCGACGGACGAAGGCGTCGTAGATACGGGTTGAGGGAAGGCTATCAGACTGTAGAGAAGGCCCAGGACGCTGTGTGAGCTGAGAATAAGGCGCGAGTCGTGCGGGGGAGGCAGGGCGTGCCTGTGGTGAGAGAGGTGATGTAGTATTGCCCAATAGAATGCCAGTATTCAGTAAGGAACAATAAGGACTTCTAAACTGATCAGAAATGTCATCAACTGTACTGTATAACTCCCCCTCAAATGTTGTATTGGTTGAGCATAACTTTACTTGTGAATCTCTGCTGAACTTCACCATCAGACTGTGATCACCTGGCCAGGGACTTGCCTTGGACGAGGTGGGGAGATAAGACGATGGCAAGATGGCTGCCAACACGTCGCTCCGTCCTGGAAACCCTCCACTAGGCTGGAACGTCCATGGAGGCTTTCCATTCCTGTGTAAGGGGGAGTGACATCTCGGAGTGTGGACGGCGACTCCGGGTGACTCAGCGTCCCTCGTTCGGGGCGGGGTCAGGGACGGGGCGTCTGGTTGGGAACACGTCCCCGATAGGAGGCTGAAGGCCGCTGAGGCGTCGGGCTGCGGGCTGGGGTGCCGCCTGCTGGAGGACCTCGGTAGGTAACGGGGGTCCAAAGTCCAGAGGTTGTCCTTGCCGAAGGGTCGGCGTGGGTCCCGCAGGATCTTCCTGAAGCACTGGCAGGAAGATGTGGACATTCTATAGTCGTCTATCGATTCTATGATCTATCTACTATCTAACGGGAAGGCTATCTACTGTCATTAGCAATAATCGGGACCTCATTCGACCTCAGTGATGTTACCTATTGAAAAGGTCAATGTACATATGTGATATTATGGGTGAGGGCAAGTATGAGGTCGACTATGACAGGTCGAGAGACAGGTCACCTACCTGGTTAAGGGAGACGGGTGACCTGCATAGTTCTGGCTGTTGCTTAGGGAACCAGGTGACCTACCTGGATGAGGGAGAGGTCTAGGAAACCAGGTGACCTACCTGGTTGAGGGAGAGGTTGTGCCTAAGGGAATTCCGCCAGCCCTGGTAGTGACCCCTGAAGAAGGGGTACTGCTGACGGAGGAACTGGGTGATGCCGGCCAGCGTCAGCGCTCCTGACGGCGACGACTGCAGGGCCTCCGCGATCAGCTCCACGTATGACTGACCGTAGCGAGAGAACGACCAGGATATAGTCACACGACCACAAGGTAAAACGAACATGTGACAAAATTGGCACAACTACAGGAAAGAAGCGGATCTATAGTATGGGTAACAGTAAAACAATAACAATCTAGAAATCAATCAATGAATAAATAACTAATAATAATAATAATCTAGCTCTGGCAACACAAGTGTTGATCTGATTGCTATACAGGGAGCGGGTCGGTGGAAACACCACAGACTTTAAAGCAACACATCCAATACAAGATGGGTTGAATTTACTCATTTAGGTGTGGCTCTCATTTACGGAGGTCTGGGGTACCACAGGGGGGGGGGATAAAATTAAGGGGACATTACTCACCTGCGGAGGTTTGGGGTGCCTGACGTAGGTCCTGCGGGCGGCAGAGCGGCGCGGCAAGTCCGGTTCCTCGCCCGCCCATGTGGAGGACGAGGCAGTGGGAGGACCAGGGGTAGTGACGGTGGCCTGCGGTGGGCTGGAGGCAGAGGGAGCAGGCAACACTGTAGGAAAGGACTGGGGAGATGGCGTCGCTGGGAGAGGGGAGGTGACGGGGCGGGAGTTGGGGAGAGGCGATGACATGAGAACGAAGCGGGGAGGAAGCTAGGCGGCCACCACAGCCTACCTCCTGGACAATAGGGAAGAGCGAGGAAGACTTGAGGCAAGTGAAGAAAACGAGGCCTTGAAGAAAATGAAATAAGTATATTTATCACTATAACTACATCACAAATCCAAGGAACGCGATATCAACTTTAATACAGCAAAATACTACACACTACAATACTGCTACTTTTCATCAACACAAGCGCTACCCTTTACACAGTAACTGAAAAGTACCCATCATCACCACAGCCAAAAAACGGCTCACCAACAACAGAACTTCCTTTCACATGCACGACCATAACTTATCACATCAATGACTACTTTCCTTCACAAGCACAACCGCTGCCCTTCACCAGCACAACCACCACACTTCACCAACACAACCACTATCCTTTACAAAGTTTCACACAACCCATATATCTACTACCTTTCAACAGCAAAGAACTGGCGATCACGCGGACAGTTACTGCCATTCGCCAACACAACCAATAATTTCCCCTCTACAGACACAGTCATAACACCAACATAATCCTCCACCAACAAAATCACTGCTCAACAACAACACGACCTTCCACTAACACAACTGCTAAACCCAACACGCGCAGTCCCCCCACCATCTCGTTAATATTCCCCACCAACATATTTAACATCCTTTAACAACAAATTACTGTGACAAATAAAGTCACTCGTTTTCACCATTATAAACTCTCTCCCAAAACAATATTTGGCCTTCATTAGTATAATCAATACTCCACATGGCAACATAATTAACCTTCGCCAACACAATTAGCGGCCTTTGATGAAACATCAGACAACTCCACCATCACACCCAACTCCCTTCACCAGCACAAGTAATGCAATTTACCCACACAATAATACGCCAATCAAATCGACAAAGGTTTTTAAGAGGTATATGAAAAAAAAAAGACTTACCTTTCAAATTTATGGCGACACACCAGCGATTAGGACGCCACAGAAAAGAGATCTCAGGAAAAAATAAAAACGCAGCGGGAACGACACACATTATATATATATCTTACTGGCGGGAGGCTCGCGCATGCCCGGATGTCAACAAACAATGGCGGGAAACCTGAGCCTGCAAGGAACATAAACCTTAAGACGGAAATGTTTCTGTCCTGACCACCCCTCCCTTTCCCTCGTATATTTGTTAGCGACAACTGATTTCTGCTCGTGTATTTGATAGGATATTCCATATTTTCTCGAAAATTCAGGAGACTTTTCTTAATATGAGAATCATAAATGCTCCAAGACATTCTCGTCCATATCATTATTTCATATCAGTATCTCCTTTCATATATCAAGCTATTCACGAGAACTGCTGTACATACTTAGCAAACGATAATGCTTTTTGTATGTATTGCCTGGCATGACTGGATATACAATCGACGCAGTTACTAGTTGCTTTACAAAACTGAGTGATTAAACATTCAGTCTTACACCGTTTTATCTGTTCAGCTGAATCTGATTAACAGTCTTTACGAAAATGTAAACGTGTTTTTGGATATATGAAAAAAAATAACCAAAGGCGCAAGATGACCGTTAATTTGCCGTCTTTTATACGGGATCACGTGACACTGGAGATAAACAGATGACGGTGGATGACCATTAATTTGCAGGCTTTTATAGGGATCACTTGGCACTGGAGACAAACAGGTGTGGCCCTAAAGATATCCTCCCTCACTCACAACGATTCAGAATGTATATGTACCTAAAGACAGTCACGGAGACCACCGTGAAAATACAAGTATGAAGAGATACCAACAAATACGAACCTAAATAGTTCATGTCTTCGCCCTGTGTATGAACTGATGGAATCAACACAGGTCTACTGAAACCCGTGATGTAAACAGAGGTCTTTGTAGTATAATCTATCATGCCATCGCGTAACAGCAGGAAACAACAGCCATGCCCGGATGGTCTGTAACCACGGTCGAGGGCAATAGCCTGACTAAGGTGGTCCGTATTTACGGTCGTGGGAAAGAGCTTGGCTTAAGGCGGTCCGTGGCAACAGACGGAGGCAAAAGCCAGCTACGGACGGGGGGGGGGGGGGGGGGGAGCCTTGCCCGGGTGGTTAGTAACTATGGACGGGGCAAGAGCCTGGCCTGGGTGGTTCGTAGCTATGGACGGGGGGGTAAGAGCTCGGGCCGTGCGGACCGTGGCTACGGACACAGGCGGCAGCACCACAAATATTGACGCTCTGATTGTTTCCTGACCAGGTTAAGTGGGAGGCTCTCGTGTGTGTTGTGTGTGTATACACCGTAACCCGATGCCCGTCTCGCCGTCCACCGGCCCAACCCCGTCGTTCGCTGGCCCCGCCGTCTACTGGCCCCACCGTCCGCTGACACGCCATCTATTGGCCCCATCCACTGGCCCTTCCATCCTCAGGCTCGGTCGGCTGGCCCCGTCCATTGCCCCTGCCGTCCACTGTCTCCGCCCACAGGCCCTGTCGGCTGGTTCCGCCCACTAAACCCGTTGGCTTGTCTCGTTCAGTTTAACCACTGTTTTGTCGCACTTGCTCGACGTTTCCCGCGTTAGCGAGGCAGCGCCAGGAACAGACGAAGAAAATGCCTCATTCGTTCACATCCATTCTCTAGTTGTCATGTGTAATGCACCGAAACCACTCCCCCCTATTCACAATGAGGCCCCACAGACCTTTCTATGGATTCCTCCGGCTGCTTCATATGCCCTAGTTCAGTCCAGTGACACCACTTCGCCCCCTGTATACCACTACGATCCAAATCATTCTATCCAGTGCAAGCCTTTGCCTCTCCAGCATCTTCAGGGCCGTAGCACTTTAAATCTTATTTACCTCATTGCTATATCTCCAGTTTGGTCTCACCCTTCTCCTAGTCCCTTCCACTGCTGACGCATGCATCCTTTTGCTCAACTTCTCACTCACTCTATCCATCTGCACAGACCATTTTAACACACCCTCTTCAGGTCTCTCAACCGTACTCGTTATTACTTAGCTTTTATCGTTAATTTCTACTACTATCAACACTTTTACTATCATTTCAATCTAACTACTTTTCATTAATATCATTAGCAGTAGTAGAAGTAGTATCAGTAGTAGTAGTGACAGTAGTAGTTGTGGTAGTAATGTTAGTAGTAATATCACTGGTATTATGAAGTCACTGTGATAGGTTAAATAATAAAACAAACTTTATCACTTAACTTTATAGTAGGAAAACATCCCCAGCTGTACGTATCACCTCAGCCCAAGATGGAGGCAAGCACAGGAGACACGTCCTGCCCTACTGTGAGGCAGTAGGAGACGCAAGCAGGTGGCTGGAGACGTAGGGAAGCTGAGGAGAGACTACTGACAGCAGAGGGTGACTAAGCAGGTGGCAGAGGCATCAGAGAGACGAGGCCCCACAACTAACAGGTGAAGACTACCAGACGGTGGGGCAGCAGAAGACGCGAACGTCGTTCAGGGAGGTGTCGTCGGAGACTCCCTGGTAGGGTTCGACTTTGGTCTGGATGCCGCAGACGGCGGTGTCAGGAGGGCAGGAGGCCCAGTCACCCCAGTCTCCCCAATCATCACCCCCGCCCGTCAAAATACCCTGGAAAAAAAAAAGGACATATATGTTAAAGTTTCTAAACTACCTTCAATTAAGCAGCCTAATGTCTAGCCTGACCCATAGACAGGGTTTGACCTGGCCTATAGTCTTAGACTAAAAAGTGACCTGGCCCAGGAATCCTGGGGGTGACCTGAACTATGAACCGGAACTAGGATGTGATCTAAACTATGGTAAATGTGACACGTTAGGTTTTATAGCCATGGATATAAAATGTACAACGAAAGACACAATACTTACTCCTAGGGACAGCTCCCTAGACAGACCTCATTTACAGCAAACGGAAAACTAGAACAAATAGAGAGAAGAGCAACGGAACCAATTCTGTTGCTCCAAACACACCTTGTGAAGATAGTCTCAGCAATCAAACCTTAGCGGGGGGAAAATGTAAATGCAGCATATATATTATCCACTGAAATACATCTATCATCTTTCCACATTTAAGCCTGCCACCTTAATAATTTCTGGGGTCGTTGACTAGAACGGAAAGCTTTCTCCACTCCCACTTTCCTATAGCATTTCCTTGTCAGTAGACTCTCACCCAGCCGATGTGCCAAAGGGATCGCAGAGTGAGAAGGGAATCTTCATCTTTACTATCCTCTCTCTCTCTCTCTCTCTCTCTCTCTCTCTCTAAAGGCTACTTACGGACTTAATACCATAACTATCTTCCAGCAGGGAACCTCGTCGCAGACCACCTGGTCTTCCGTTATCTGTCACTACCCCCTGCACACTCCCACGTACAACCTATGGGGCCCTCGGGCATCCCTGACCTATGTGGACCTAGAGCGCGTGACCTAAACTTAGAGTGTGTGACCTAAACCTAGGGCGTGCGACCTGACCTCAGGGTAGTGCGAGCAGGTGACCATGATGTCGGTGGCGGCGACCTCGTCGAACGAGCCCGCTGGCAGGACCCGCAACTTGAACCTCTCCACGTTCTCGGGCACGGGGCACGCCCTCCCTCCTGCACGGGGAGGGAGAAAAGATACAGACGGGTGTTCGCATCCATGGGCCTGATCCGTGTGTTGTCGGGATCTAGTTTCCAGAAGCTAACTCGCCCCCGGCTTCCTAAGAGCCACACAAAGGCTTAAAACATTTAGTAATTCCGATGATCCACGAAGGAAAACGCACAAATCCTATTCATTATAAACACGAAATGTTATTCCAGTATTGGGGGATAAATCTGATTACAGTAACAATATAAGTGATGGGAAACAGACATAAATGGAACCTCAAAGACGAACAGGGACGATCCGCAAACTAGCCAGGAGCGCCACACACCTCGCCAGGTGCCGAAGTCGCCAACGAGGCTGGAAACGGAGGAGGCCAGAGCTCCTCCCTGGTGGCGGCAGTGGAAGAGGACGCCGTTGGCCGCAGTGTTGTCCCACGCCACGGGCTCCTCTGCCTGCACACAGACGCAGCAGCAGGTGAAAACCGATACGGCAGACGGTATAAAATTCATGGGTAATCACGCGAAGGTATCCACCAAAATGGCTTCGTTAACTCAACTGTTCTCGTGACGATAACGCAATTACCACTAACGTAAAAAAGCTGGAAGTTTTCACAAGTTACTCTGTTTAATAAAGAATCAAATGGGTATTACCAGGTATACTACGCTTATGTATACCAAGTCTTCATATAATAAACCTATTATCAAAACATAGAAAAATTTATAAAATGGGTAAGGGTGTTATAAACCCATTGAGAATGAAGGTACGACCCTTGAGTACGACGGTACGACCCTTGGTCATTACAGTCTGGCCTCTAACCTGACCCTTTCAGAATGAGAGACCGTCATACCCACGGGTCGTAGCGTTGTCCTCAAAGAATGTGCTTCTGTGCCCGAGGAAGTTGCACAGCGGAATCTCAAACCTTTACCTTCAGCTCGACGGAGTCCGCGAAGGAGTTGGGTGGGCAGAGGTCCGCGTCACCCCACAAACCCCAGATACCGCTCAGGGGCGACGACACATTCGCCACGATCCCCGGCCACGACGAATATGCTGGGGGAGGGGAAAAGAAGGGATTTCAGAGTCTTAATTATCAAGTTTGTCGTCTGCTGTGGGCGAACGGAGCAACGGCCTTAACCAGCGGTGTGACTACTCTCAAATCTTTACCTTATTTTTTTTCATTTAAAGTCTGGCCTTGATAAGGACTGCCGTCCGTGACTGGAGGAGCAAAGACGTACAGGAACAGATAGCCAAATACTCCTGCCCCACACGGACGGCCATATCCCCTGGACTGGAACTGAAAACCTTTGGAATCTTACGTTTCACGGTGACGTCTCCTCCAGCGGTTTGGAAGTCGTGGTCTGTTGTTGCTATGCAGGTCCAGCGACCCGAGTGTCGCAGGGTCACGTTGTGGACGACGATGCCGCAGTTGAAGCCCGGGAGAGGAGCGATGTCCCCTTCAGGATCCAGGTTCCCGGGATAGATATCTCCCTAATGCAGGTCAAAGACAAGATTATTTCAGATATTTTCCTCCAAGGCTTTACTAACAACCTTCATATACCAATGAATTAATTCAAGCACAAGACTAACCCTACCATGCGGTAGCTGGGCTGCCCCTGTAAGATTTTAAGAAGCTGAGAGCCGATTCAGGCAGTGTTTAGAGGGTAGCAGCTTCTTATGCCTCAACAACATAACAAAAAGGGTGTGGGACTTCAGGAACTGGATGAGATTAATACTGAAGAAACGAACCTGTGACTACCATTCCAAAGTCTATCCCTAGCATAAGGTATTTCTCATGACTTTTGGACTTTAATTGAGGAAAGATTGCCCCTCTAAGGCAGTGAAAGGAAGAGGTCTTAGCCATATGTCTTACAGAGGAAGGAGTGAGGGTCTCTAGACGTCATGACTCACCAGGGGTGACCCTAGCCACATGTCTCGCTAGTTAAGGTTGGTCTTAGACCTATGTCTTACCAGGCTCTTAAACATAAGACTCAACAGGAGGGAAAGTTCAGGTCCTGTCTTGCAAGGGAGGGGGAGGGGGCTTAGAAAAAAGCCTCACCAGGCAGGGATGATCCTAGCCAAATGTCTCATTAGGTGGGGGATAGTTCTCAGCCACACAAGTCTTACCAGCGGAGAATCCCAGCCGCAGGCTAGGTAGGAGCCCTCAGCCTGGCAGAAGAGGTAGAGTTTCTCGCCCTCTAGCAGAATCCTGGGACTGGTGATGACGCTAGTCAGGTTCAAGCCACTCGCCACTCACGTGCAAAGTCGAGGAGAGTCAGGTTAAACACAAAGAAGTTAACCCACTAATTGATTACCAAAGCCTCAACCGTTTCAGTATGATGATTTAACACCTCTTTAATCGTGTAACCCAGGGACCTCCTATTTAAGGGGACTCTTCAGTTTCAAGGATGCGCTACAATCAGTAGCAGGGAAATGATGGACTCCTTTGGAGTGAGAAGTTCATCGACGAGTGTACTGTCTTCTTTCGTCCACAGACGATGATATGCACTAGCTGTGTAATCACTATGTACCTGTTGCACCAGGAAATGCAACAGTTGCTGTATGGTTTTTCCCTTTACTGGATCTCCTGATAAAACTGGAAGTGTGAGAATACAGTCAGAAGACAGGGAAAGGAATTCCTTCAAATGGGTTGTTCCTTGTGACAGAGGGTCTTGGGGACTTAAATTTCGTGTGTGTGTGTATGCGTGTGTAAAGGTGCTACAAGCAAAGTCTCGCGTGGTGGTGATAGTGGAGGAGGAGGTGATGGCGATGGTGAAGGCACTTGTGGTGGTGGTGGTGGTGACGGTGACGAAGGTGGCGGTAGCGAAGGTGAAAGATGGTGGGAGTGACGGTGACGATGGCGGTGGTGATGGTGAAGATGATGGTGGAGGCGATGTTGGTGAAGATGGTGGTGGTGATGGTGAATACAGCATTTAATGCTGGTGATGGTGACGAGTTCAAATGGCATGAACTAATGGTAAAATTGGCTGGAAAGAACGGGTTGATCATTCGTGGTACACTTCAAAACAAACAAATAAATAATGTCTGTCCTAAATACGACGCGTAAAGAACTGCACGTCTTGGAGGGAATTAATTAATTTCCCTGGCTATGGTCCATGAAGGGGTCTCAGGTAGCACATCTTGGCATGTCGTCATGTGATCACATTCAGCTGTTTAATTCTCGTTATCATCACAGAACTGATCAACTTGACATCAATAAGGCTTCACTGTCACCTGGTGTCAGCTGACTGGTTCTCACGCCCATCACACTATTTCCCCTGCCACCCCCTGTGGCCACATCATGTTCCCTTCGACCCTCTGTGGCCACATCATGTTCCCTGCTACCCCCTGTGGCCACATCATGTCCCCTGCCATCCCGTGTGGCCACAAAGGCATAGAATAAATCATATGAGATGGATAATTGAAATAATTCTTTCATGCTGTCATGCAAGAGAGTAAATTATATAATAGTGCATTATTATTGTGTGTGTGTGTGTGTGTGTGTGTGTGTGTGTGTGTGTGTGTGTGTGTGTGTGCGTGTAATTACCTACCAGTACTGTACAGGGAGGGAGTTTTATATTGGCGGAGCCTCATCTCTTGAAGTCTCTACTATTATACAGCTGCAGTAAAACAGTAAACATATTCATAATAAAAAGATAAAATAATTCAAAAAGTTAAAAATCATCCCTACTGGTGAAGTCTACAGTACAGTAACTAAGTAATAAATCATTTCTGTGGTGATTCTGTCCATTAAGAAAGCGTACGTGTTCTATTGGCACCCATGCGGAAACGAAGGCAAACAGTATCAACCAACGAAGGGGTAAATTCTGAGGCGCAATGCTGATGAAACGAGAGCAACAGGCTGTCAACAGATTTAGAGGCAAGGTTCGTCTGCAGCTGAGGGGGAAATATTCCGGTACGGTGGTGAGGTCGGCTTGAACACCAAAATTTGCGCTGGCAGTAGGATATCCAGCGCCATTGTTAACTGGCAAGATATAGGAATATGGATGGGAGTTGTGTTACTTGAAGATAAACTTCTCAAGATCATGAATCTGCTACACGTGTTCTTAGAAGCACAAACTCTCGTCTCGTGGGATCTGTCTTGCGAGGCGTTCAGTCATAAGCCACTAAATGTTAGACAGAAGAGACAGGAACAAATGGAAAGACATCATTCAAAACTAGTGGTTCGGTGCGCTTCCCTCGGGGCTTCTGTCTTTCATGGCAAACACGGTGGTGTTGTCACACAGCTTAACGCGGCATATCCTCATATGACAGAACAGCACCGTATGGCAACTGAACAGTGCGGCAACAACACAGCGTGCAATTGAGGTTTGGGAATGTATCAACGCCAAGAACAGAATATCGATGATGAGGGAAATCGAAACACTTGTATATATAGCCGTTCACTGTGTTCGAGTATCTACACACCATGTCCCCCGCCGCCACACCCTTTGTCTACACTATGTCCCCTGCCACCCCTTTTGTCTACAGCATGTCCCATGCCACCCACTGTGTGTCCACACCATGTCCCCTGCCGTTCACTGTGTCAGGAGGTACCTGTTATTGCAGCAGCCAGAAGCAGAAGGACCTGCACCAAGGAACTCATCGTAACTCACTGAGTGACTGTGGCTGTTATCTTGCTATATATCTCGCTCCCGTCCCCTTACTGGGGTGGTGCCGTCGTTATCTTGCTATACATATCGCTCCTACCCCCTTGCTTGGGCGTAGGTGTTATCTTTGATACACATAGCTTACTCCAGTTCCCTTACTTACGTGTGGCTGTTATCTTAATTCATTCTTCCCACCGCTTTCTCCTCATCCAGTTACCAATATTGAAGATTAAGTCTCACTCGCATTCGTTCTTACTTTTCTTAGTCCCACTCACCCTTACCAGTCAATGTCCCTCACTCCTCATTCAGGTAAACTCACCGAAATCAATCTTAGCTTTTACTGAAATTCTAAATCTAAGTCAAATGAGCGGTGACGGCAGAAAGGGTTGGATACTAGCGAGGGGCGTATAGTTTCTAGCGTTGATACGACGGCCAGAAAAAAAAGCTGTTGTCATGTATGGCTAAGTACAGAGGCCCTCGACCACCGGTCGTAGTCATGGGGCGGAGCTGTTCACGGCCAGAGCCCGACAGCTGCCTACCACGAGATTCTGAGAGAGAGAGAGAGAGAGAGAGAGAGAGAGAGAGAGAGAGAGAGAGAGAGAGAGAGAGAGAGAGAGAGA
>JAUUDW010226430.1:0-14185 GCA_032361385.1 Panulirus guttatus | reverse complement strand
CTGGGACGAGCCACTGACCCCTAGGTAGAAATAAAAAGTATACCCTGCCTCAAACTTCAGTAACCGCAACTCACAATTCCCCCCACCCTCAACAAATTTAACACTAACAGAACACATAGTAATTGAAATAACAACTGACCTACCAACTTGGTCTTAAACTCCAACCCACTGGACATACACACCCATCAGAAATCACATTCTCCAGACAACACAAGTCACTCTTTCCCAAATACACTCTGGACATCACCCGTCACTAAAGCACCACAGACACCACTTTAACATATCCCAAAGCCGTTCACGACCACTTTGCAACTACCACAATAAGAGTCTGAGCACTTACTATTCAGTTTCCTTGCATTCTTTGTACATAGGCACACAACATAATGCTTTGTGACTTGTGGTCTCAATCATTGGACAGTGCAAGCTTGCTTAGTGCTGTAGGAGTCTCATAAGGATCAAAGGGACTCCTGGGGCAGGAAGTGAATAAGTATTAGTATCCCTGAAGAAAGGGGAGAAAGAGGACCTTCTATGTATTCTATGTGTGTCATAGAAGGTGTATAAGGTGGGTGGTAGCAGGGGGGCTTGAAACCCTCCCTTTCTTGTTTTTCAGTTTCTAAATGCTGGAACACAAGGAGGAACTAAGCAAGGAGTCCTCATCCTCCACGAAGGCTGTAGTTGGGATGTCTAATTGTAGTTAGATGTAACCAAGATGAAAAGAAAGGAGAGTTAGGTATTATGTTTAAGGAAAAGAACCTGGAAGTTTTAGCTCTTAGAGAAGCACAACTTAAGGATAAGGGGAGAAGCATGGTTTGGAATTGTCTAATGGGTAAAGTCAAGATTTAGTGTGAGAGTGAGATATTAGGAAGGGGAAGCAGTTCTACTAAAAGAGTTGTGGGAATTTGTGAAAGATTGTAAGGAAGTAAGCTCTAGACTGATGTGAGGAAAAAATGAAAGTGGATTATGAAAGGTGGGTGATTATTAGTTTTTGTGCACCTGGCTACATGAAGAATGATAGAGATGTGGGTATTTTGGGAGCATCTGAGGCAGTGTCAGTGAGTATTTTGGGAGCACCTGAGGCAGTGTCAGTAGTTTAAATGTCAGGTTTCGGATATTACAGATTACTGATTGCATTGTAAAAGGGAATGTGGCAGTTTGGGGCTCGGGATGTTCTCTGAGGTGAATAGAAGTGGTAAACAGCTTGTGGAGTTTTGTGCTGAAAAAGGACTGGTTACTGGGAATAGCTTGTTTTAAAAGAAAGACATCTGTATACATTGTATATGTTAGCTTGTAGGAAAGATGGTTAATGGTCATTATTGGATTATATACAGATTGATAGGTATGCAAAAGACATACTCAGATGTGAATATGTTGAGATGGGCAGCTGGTGGGATGTCTGGTCATTACTTGTGGAAGTAAGGGTTAAGATTTGCAGAGGTTTTGGAAAAGAGGAAATGATATGGGTGAAAAGAGTGTAATGAAAGTGAGTTTAGTAAAGAGAATTGTTTGAAGAAATACCAGGAGAGATTATATTGGCAAAATGTCAAAATGTGAAAGTATATGAAATGAAGGGAGTGGGTAAGGAATTGGAGGTATTTAGGGAAGCAGTTCTAGTATGTGCAGAAGATGCATGTGGCTTACGAAGGTTGGGAAGTGGGCAGACTAGAAAGGGTAATGAGTGGCAAGATGAAGTAAAGTTGCTAATGAAAGAGGCAAGAAAGGCGTCCCTGGTACCAGTGCTCCCGCCAAGCTACTAACTCGTACCTAGTACCAGTGCTACCGCCTGGCCATTGCTGTTGGTCGCCAGGGTTGTATGGGCCGGGGACCACTGTTGCAGGTCGTATGGGACATTCTTTCCAGCTTGTTAGTAGTCCCCTGATGCAGCCTCGGTCTACCTAGTGCAACCTTACAGAAGAGTTTGGTAGTTTGTGGAGCCGTAGGAGTCTCGAATAAGAGTATTTTCAGATTATTAGTGGAGGTATCGGCCATGGCCGGATCCTATATGGCCAGCGCCACTGACATCAGATTGACCATGGCTAGAAACAGGTTGGGAGACCGACTGAGACCTGATCGTCGCTGGTCTGTATATACTTTACCATAAAAGAAATACATTACCCCACCAGGATAACGTCATCTTCCATAGGAAATATTAAGGTGGGGAAGTAATCTTCTGACGCGCCACGGGAAATAGGGTCGGCGGAGGGAGGTGGCGGACCCGTCACAGGAAATGCAAAGTCCAGGGAGGAAATTATGAGAGGCCACGAGAGGGAAAAGCTTCGTCTCGCAAGGTTTGTGACTCTAACTTCTTAAGAAAGCGAAAGTGTGTGTAACGAGTCCTGGATCCTTGACCTGAAAGTATGTGGTAGGTAGAGTGGTGCCTGTGTTTGGTCTACTCGTGTGGAAGTTGGAGTGGTGCCTCTGTCTGCTCTGTTCGTTTGGTAGATGGGGTGGTGCCTATGTTTCGTCTGTTCGTGTGGTAGATGGAGTGGTGCCTGTGTTTGGTTTGTTCGTTTGGTAGGTGTAGTGGTGCTTGTGTTTGGTCTGGTTGTGTGGTAGGTGTAGTGGTGCTTTTGTTTGGTCTGGTTGTTTGGTTTCACCTGCCCTGCACACAATATTATTTTCTAAATTCCTTTCCTCCTACTTTCTTATCCTCCTATACTTATTCCTTGCTCTTTTATGTCTTACAAATGCTGGCCTACTGGAGTACAGTCTGTGTCTTCGCCGCTGCACTTTTCGAGGCTCCTTTGCCTTTTGACATCTTTTATTAGACCATTCTTTACTCTGCCTTACCGTTCCCACTGTGTCAGGCTTCAGGCACCCCTGTCTTTACCCCTTAATTGTGAATTTCACAGAACCTCTCACCACAAAGCCCTTGTTCTTGGGTACTAGACTCCATTTCCCAGTCTAAGTTTCCATAGAAACTACAGAGCTTTGTTTAGTTTGCTCGACTGTGGAGATGAGATTAAGTCATGATGGAGTATCAGATCCTGTCATCCTAGTCTGCAAGCTAATTTGTTGATAGAGGAAATTTCTGTGTACCCACTCTACAAATATATCACCATGACTCCTAACCACCATAAGAATCGAAGTTCCCCCATCTGTCTCTTTATAATTGTCTGTGTTAGCATCTAACAGGCAGTTTTCTTTCCCGTAGGAACAAGTGTCTCAGCTCGTGGACCAAGCTCAAGATGTCGCCCATGTTCGGTTGTATCTGTCCCATGGATCGACAGAAGCGCAAATGTGAAAGGATATTCCGAAGAGTGCATAACAACCCCTGCGTGGGTGAGTACTTTATCTTTCCCTTCCTTGCCATCCACCACCCACATACCCGTCGCTCACCATCCTCAGGTTGATATTACAACCTATCCCCATACTGTCCGTGTCCGCGCTTACTTGGCCACCTCCATCTCCGGTGTCACTAATTCCTTTCCCGTAATTAAGCTTCTCATTCCAGCTGTTTCGTCCATCAGTGTCCCTTCCAGCTGTAAAAATGATAAAATCATTTCGCTGTATGTACGCAGCAGCCACTTCTCCCGGGAGAAAACGGTAATGATGATGATGTCGCGTCACTTGAAATATATGGCGGAATCGGAGCACCTCTTGTTCTACAGGGATACGAACAGAGGTTTCCTCATACCATGATGTAAATCCGAGTTTCCCAAGTACCACTGTACGAGAAACAGAGGATTCCATCTTCCCAGTGGTGTGTATCAAGGTCCTCCAGCATCAGAGGACATGAACCAGTCACCCCAATGGAGGACATTAATCATAGGTCTCCAGCACTCAAAAACTTTAACCACAGGCCTCCAGCACCCTGGGGACATTAACCCTATGCCACCAACACCCGAGGACATGACTCAGAGGCCACCAGCACCCAAGGAAATGACCTAGAGGCCTCAGCACCCAGAAACGTGGACCAGAACCCACCAGCACCCGAGGACATGACCCAGAGGCCTCCACCACCCTGGAGACATGAATCAAAGGCCTCCAGCACAACGGGCACACGAACCAGAGGCGTCCAGCATCTAAAAGTATCTACCAAAAGCCTCCAACACCCAGTGACACCAACCAGAGGCCTCCAGCACCCGGGAACACCAACCAGAGGCCTCTAGCACCCGCTGACATGAACCAGAGATCTTCAGCACCCATTGACATCTACCAGAGGCCACGAGCACCCCGGAAGCATGAACCAAAGGCCTCCAACGCACGCAAACATAAACTAGAGGCTTCCGGCATCCGGTGATATAAACCAGAGGCTCTCAATACCCACGGAAATGATCTGTGAGCCTCCAGTACCATAGAAGCATGAACCTGAGGCCTCCAGGCACCCAGGGAGCATGAATCTGAGACCTCCAACACCAGCACGCATGAACCAAAGGCCTCTAGCATCAGGGAACATGGACTAGAGGCCCTCAGGACCCGGGGACATGAACCAATGGCATCTAGCACCCGGGGACATGAACCAGTTACCTCCAGCACTCTGAGACATGAATCAGAGGACTCCAGGAGCCCGGGATATGAACCTGAGTCCTCCCGCACCCCAGGATAAAGCAGAAGCCTCTAACATCCTGGTGCATGAACTAAGGGCCTTCAGCACTCGAAGACATGAACCAGAGGCTTTCAGCAGACTGGAAGTATGAACAAGAGCCTTCTAGACCCAGGGACATGAACCAGAGGCCTTCGGCACCCAGCTACGTGAACCAGAGGTTTCCAGCATACAGGGACATGAACCAGAAGCCTTCAACACTCGGGGACATGAACCAGAGGTCTCCAACACCTGGGAACATGAACCAGAGGCTGTCAGCACCACGGCAACATAAACCTTAGGCTTCCACCACCCCAGGGACGTAAACCAGAAGCCTCCACCACCCGGGGACATGAAGCAGAGGCCACTTGTACCCAGTTATATGAACCAAAGGCCACCAGCACCTGGAGACGTGAACCACAGAACTCCAACACCTAAGGAAATACATCACAGGCTTCTAACACTTAGCGACATTACCCTGAAGCCTCCAGCACCCCGGAGACATGAATCAGAGGTCTCTAGCACTGGGAAACATAAACCAGGGACCTCAACTACATAAGGAAATGAACCGGAAGCTTCCAGCACCCCAGCTACGTGAACCAGAGGTTTCCAGCATACAGGGACATGAACTAGAAACCTCCAGCACCCGGGGACATGACCTAGAGACCTCTAGCACCTAGGGGACATGGACAAGAAGTCTCAGTCAACCGAAGAAATAAACCAGAGGCCTCCAGCGCCCCAGGTACATTAACCAGAAGCCTCCAACATCCGAGGGCATAAACCAAGGACCTCCAGCACCTGAGGATCATCCATACATTTGGGACTAACATACCACATTTAACCCAGCATTTTGCTTTGTAAATGTTAAAGGTAGCTCAGCTTAACATGTTAGTGTATCAGAGGTTATTCACAGAAGCGTCACCTTACACCACATATCGTTGTTGAATATTAACGTCAGTTCTCATTTCTGCAAGAGGTTTATCATGCGCGTACACGGATCCAGTCAACCGGACTCAGATTCAGACTTGCCATGACGAGAGTCCAAGGGTTGCCCAGAGAAGGAGACAAGCTCTACCGGTGGTCCAGGAGGAGGATATCGGATAGAACATGGGATTTAAGGAAGTAGCAAAAGGTCTCAAGAGAGAGAGGGGCAACGGCTAAAGATACTGAAAAGGAGATCATGGAAGATATACAGGGGATCAAAAGGGAAGGTGAGGGTGGGACGTGCAGAGAATTTGTGGTGTATCAGATCACCATGGGCAGCTGTGAGGATTTCTGGGTGTAACAGGACAACATGGGTAGCTGTGAGGATTTGTAGTGGAGCTGGACACTAGGGGTTGCTGTGAGAATTAATGGGAGTGGCAGGATACCATGGGTAATTATAAGGATTTATGGGTGTAGCAGGACACCCTAGGCAGCTGTGAGGATTACGGGTGTAGCAGGACAAATGGGCGGCTGTGAGGATTCATAAGTGTAGCAGGACAACGTGGACAGTTGGGAGGATTTATGGGTGTAACAGGACGACATGGACAGCTGTGAGGGTTTATGGACGTGGCGGGGCAACATTGGCCGCTCTAAGAATTTGTGAATGTAGTAAGACACCTTGAAAATTTGTGAGTATTTATGGATGTAGCAGTACACTACGGGCAGCTGTGAGGATGTATTTGTATTACAGGTTATTATGAGCAGCTGTGAGGATTATGGGTGTAGCTGGACACCGTGGACAGCTGAGAGGATTTATGGGTGCGGGAGAACGCTATGGACAGCTGTGAGGAATTATGGGTGTAGCAGGACACCATGGGCAGTTGTGAGGAATGACGGGTGTTGCAGAACACTATGGATAGCAATAAGGGTTTATGAGTATAGAAGGACACCATAGACGACTTTGAGGGTTATTGCGTGTAGCAGGACACCATAGACGGCTGTTAGGGTCTTTAAGTGTAGCAGGACACCCTATGCAGCTGTGAGGGTTTATAGGTGTAACAAGACACAATGGACAGCTGTGAGGGTTTATGGGTTTGGCTGGACACCATGGACAGCTCTAAATGTTTGTGTGCAGTAGGACATCTTGAAAGTCTGCGAGGGTTTATGAGTGCAGCAGGACACTATGGACAGCTGTGAGGGTTTATGGGTGTAGCAGGAGACCATGGACAGCTGTGAAGGTTTTTGGGTGTAGCAGGACACCATGTACAGCTGTGAGGGTTTATGGGTGTAGCAGGACACCATGGACAGCTGTGAGGGTTTATGGGTGTAGCAGGACACCATGGACAGCTGTGAGGGATTATTGGTGAAGCAGGACAACATGGGCAGGTGAGAGGGTTTATGGGTGTAGCAGGACACTATGGCCAGCTGTGAGGTTTTATGGGTGCAGCAGGACACCACGGACAGCTGTGATGGATTATAATCCATAATTATAATCCATAATCCCGCTACACTCATAATTATGAGTGTAGCAGGACACCATGGGCAGCTGTGAGGGTTTATGGGTGTAGTAGGACACCATGGACACCTGTGAGGGCTTATTGGTGTAGTAGGCCACCATCGGCAGCCGTGAGGGTTTATGGGTGTAGCAGGACACTATGGGCAGCTGTGAGGGTTTATGGGTGCAGCAGGACACCATGGACAGCTTTGAGGGATTATGGGTGTAGTAGGACATCATGGACCATTCACCACTCTCCGTGGATCTCGGGTGTAGTGCTGTACGTAAATCGGTTTCCTTTGTTCGGTAATATGTACACTTGTTTGTCTGTCATTTAACCCTTCTAAGCTTCCTTTTCCCTATGGCTCCCTCTTTAATGTCGTTTCCTTTATTACGTAGTCGTGGTTTTGTCAACCCCCTACTTTACTGTCTTAGCGAAACAGGTGTTGCACCTACGGCTAGCCATACAGATGTTGCGCCTGCGGCTAGCCTGAAAGATGTTGCACCTATGGCGAACCATACAGTTGGTGCACCTACGGATAGCCATACAGGTGTTGCACCTGCAGATAGCCATACAAATGTTGCACCTGCGGCTAGCCATACATTTGTTGATCCTGCGGCCAATCATGCTGTTGTTGCACCTGCGGCTAATCATACTTCTGTTGCACTTGCGGCTAGCCATACAGTTGTTGCACCTGCGACTAGCCATACAGTTATTGCCCTAGCGGCTAGCCATACAGTTGTTGCACCTGCGGCTAGCAATACAGTTAATGACCCTAGCGGCTAGCCATACAGTTGTTGCACCTGCGGCTAGCAGTACAGTTATTGCCCCAGCGGCTAGCAATACAGTCGTTGCACCTGTAGCCAGCCGTACAGTTGGTGCACCTGCGGCTAGCAATACCGTTGTTGCACCAGCGGCTAGCCATACAATTATGTACCTGCGGCTAGCCATACTTCTGTTACACCTGTGTCTAGTCGTACAGTTGTTGCACCTGCGGCCAGTCATACTGGAGCCTTCTAGTCTTGCCTCTCGTATCGCTTCGCCAAGATGTTGACGGCCTCCTTTCCAAATGTTGATAATGTAGTGTACGTATCATTCCACCTTCCCTTTGGATTGATTCCAGCTGGGTGCCAGGTGTTCTCTTCCTCTTCCCCTTCCACCTTGCCTTTATCTTCCTCGGTTCGTTTTGCTGTAACTAATGTACGATCTGGACATCCAGATATTTTCAGTTACGCTCTTGCTGTTTTTAGGCTTTCCCCCCACTGCTATGGCTTCCTTTATACCCTCTGTCCACTCCTTTACGATTCTTTCCCTGTTTTCATTTCTATCTTTTCTTGCATCTATATCACCCGGACCTTCTATTCTGTGTATCCTATACCATCAAGCCTACTACTTTCACATATCCTCCGCTATGTCTGATGTCCTTCCGAACAACTTCCGTCTTTACCTCAACATTCCTTCCCTCTAGCTGTCCTCCACCCTACTGCCGTCTGATATCATCCCATGCTCTCTCTCTGTCTCTGGTTCCCTCTGTCACACACCTGTCCAATATTGTATCTTGTGGCATGTCTTTAAAAACAACCATCCATTGTTGGCGAGGAGGAGCCCGATCCGCCCTCCACGAATCACCGAGGTCAGGGTATAATGGAGTCTCCCAGGTATGATGATGGAGTCTCCCAGGTATGATGATGGAGTATCCCAGGTATGATGATGGAGTCTCCCAGGTATGATGATGGAGTATCCCAGGTATGATGATGGAGTATCCCAGGTATTTCTTCTTGAGGAATATTTCTGCCAATATGGGTGGCCGAGAATGTAATGCTTCACCTAATGGCAGGTGGTGAGTCATGTCCTCTGTGGCTTGATGGGTGACACATCCTTGTCTCCGAAAGCCCCGTCTGGCACCAGATTTTACCAGGGTTCAGGAAAGACCCGATATAGTTTTAGGTTTTAACTTCTACCTGAAACTACGCAGCCCTAACTCTGTAACCTATTTACAGCTGTAACAAAACCTACATAACATTAACCCTGTAACCCAGTTGCGATTGTAACGCAACTTACAGTGTACATATCTTGTTATGATCTTTATCTAAAAAAATGTGGTTTTGACGGTCACTGTTCTGGAAGCGTACTCCTGCGCCCATATGCTAGCCAAGCCTCCAACTGGGACTCTTCTACCATGCCCTGGAGAAGTTCATCACAAGGAAGATTGAAGCATCAGGCAGCATGCCTTCCAAGCACGGCTAAAGATCTGGCACACGGCTGAAGATCTGGCAACATGATTGAAGATCTGGCAACATGATTGAAAATCTGGCAGCATGACTGAGAATTTGGCAGCATGACTGAAGGTCTGGCAGCATGACTGAGGATCTGGCAGCGCGCTTCAGAATTCTACTGATAAAGACATTTCAATACAGAAGCTTCTTGGTGCAGAATTTACCGTTAGAGCACCGTGCAAGATGTAGCTCTCAAAGCTAAAATATATAATTCTACGTTCATATAGTTTTAAGTTTTAAGAACTTTTTTTAAGGTAAAAAGCAATGAATAACCATAAGTTCAACTGCTTTAGAATTCAATAAAATCAATAAATCAAAGCGAGCACCTTGTGGGAGACAGACGTAATGTGCTGGTTCATTTAGTAGACAGCCAGGGTCTTTACATTGCCTGATTCTCACAACGTACTTGAATATTCTTACCAGACCACATGCCGTGGCTTCGGAGAGACACTACCAGCCCACATGCTGTGGCTTGGGAGAGAGACTGCCAACCCACATGCTGTGGCCTGGGAGAGACACTACCATTCCACGTGCTGTGACCTGGGAGAGATATTACCAGCCCACATGTTGTGCCGTGGGAAAGACATTACCAGCTCATATACTGTGGGGTGAGCGAAACATTACTAGTCCACTGTGACATAGGCGAAACATTACTCGCCTTCGTGCTGTGGCGTGGCAAGTCATTTAAAGGCAGTCAGCAAAGGAAGGTGCAGAGTGTTACATTAATAATGTACGAAGTTGGGTTGATGTATTCAGTATATGTTATGTGGATAGTATATGAGTGGGCTGTATAACAGTATATGGTCAAGTTATAGAGCAGGGCTCAGGCTCCTGTGGATTACATATATAAATGGACACATTGAAAAGGATCACCACACATTTACATAGATGGGAAAATAGCCTATAATGAAGGTCACAGGGGCTAGACTGACATACGTATACGTATATGGACAACAAAGCAGCACATAGCGTTATGGGCATAGTTAGTGACATAGCATTATGGGTACAGTCACAATAATGAGGCTGAAGACCTTGCAAAACCCGGGTACACGTGTGGAACATCAAGTATGTCGTGTCAGTGAAGCATTTAGAAAGTTCAGAAAACATGAAACCAAGAGGCCTAAAGCTGGTGATATAGGGGCATTGTGTGGTGATGCTTGCCCGGAGCGGCAGTGGTGGTGCTTGAATGGGACAACGCCGCCCCACTGGCTACCACAGGAAAGCACGACCCGGCGATTGCCACAAGATGGCACGACACTGCCTGCCACTGGATATCAGAGGACGGCACGACCCGTTGACTGCTACTGGCTGCCAGTTTAGGGTACGAGTCGCCGATTGCCACTGGCCAACAGAGGACGACACTGCCACTGACCTCCGCAGGCCGGCATGGCCACTGGCCACCTTGGTACTACCTCATCAAAGTGTCTGTGCCACCCTTTTCATATCCCCTTCCTTCCCTTACCACTCCATGATTGTCTGTTGATATTTTATGTCATTGGTTGTTTTTCTCTTGGTACAGGTTACCTCAGTATAACTCATGACAATACCAATGCCAGTCTTTCTTTTTATTAGTTTTCATTTTATCACATTTTTTTTTACCTGCATTTAATATCAAATTTTGATTATGTAAAGTGTATGTACATATTGATTGGTCATGATAATAACCATAATGATAACATAGCAGGAATCGGGTGAAGACTGAGGTTGGGGCGGAACACATGTTACACCATTGGCCACATACCTGGCTGGCTGCCTGGCTGGCTAACCATTGTCGGAGGCGGACTCTCCTGCTCCTCCTCCTGGATATAAAGCCGGCTAGGGTCAGGCCATTTGACACAATGCATATGTTACACTGAACATGGCTTCCCCACTAGCCACCCACGAAACTTTCTTTAGCCATCTCTCAGACGCTTCCTTCAGGGCTCTGCAAGGGCAAGGCTGCCATAGCTCTGGCTTGCTGGGCGGTGACACACTTCACGTCCCCAGCACCATGGCTAGCATACTTATGTTATTGCAGTGCCCAGTTCAGTCCCGAGAACATGGTCCTCTGTGCTTTAGAATGGCATAATGGCACAACTGGCTTGTCACTCGTATCTAAAAGGCTTTGATCGTTTATAAGTAGAAACCTGTGTTGTATCAGAGCCTTTTAGACCTACTGTCCATAGGGAAGAGTAGTGTTGGAGAGTTGACTGGAGTCCCACCTTCATATTCTAATAACTGAACCTTGATTTAAGAGAGAAGACTCCAGAGATCTCTGTCATTTTGCTTTCTCTAAGTCACTGCTGTGCACCTTCCAGTATCTTTCAAAACTTTTTGTTTCCTCATTGAATCTAGATTCTCTCTCTAAACTTCAGCCAAAAAGGGTTTTGGTTATTGCCAGTCGCAGCCACAATGGGAGTAATGCTTGTAAACGTCATCTGCACTGATATTGATACATGAGCATCGTGTTACCCCATTTTTGCTGTGTACCTGTTTGATGCAGTGAGGCGCACAGGTGTTGCCCGCTACTGTGTATATAGCATTAGAACCTTTGTACTCATGATATCCTTCTAGACTTAGAAACGTTGCTAGCTGCACCAAAATTCAACATTACTGCACTGTTCTGTTATACTTGAGCACTGTCTTGTGGGCAAGCAGTTGCAGTATCCAGCACCGTAGAGGAGGAGTCTGGTCCCACCCAGTAGTAGCAGAGCACCGCCCATTCGCCACCTGTATCTGAGTGTAACATGACCCGTGCCCTCAGCCGGGCGGCCGGCAACAGCCATTAGCCTCGCTAGGGTTGCCCCGCCACAGCATAAGATGAGGAGTGGCACGGGAAGGGAATGGCCCTCTGGCCTTCCTCTCTGGCTCTCTCTTGGGCATGCATCCCGCCTGGCAGGTCGGGCTAGGGGTGCACGCCTCCTACGCACGGCACCACATTGTTGTAGGTCTCTGCACCGCGCTTCTTGCGGACACACGCCCACTGAGTCGGCATGATCGTAGCGGGAGGTGCCTGATGGGCCACCGTCGGGCATGTCCTGTGTCCCCACAGCCCCGCGGAGGCTGCTGTTCCCGGCACCCGCCCTCACACACATTGTGCACGTGTCTGCCTCGGTTGGATACCCATGTGTGTGTGTATGTCTGTCTGTTGGGGGTAACAGTGAAGCGTGGGTGGGGCTGGCATGTACGACACTTGGTGTACATGGTAGATGAGGTGTACAAGACAAGTGGGTCAGTTCCGTAAGTCAGGTATACGAGAGAGCTGGGTTAATACACGAGGCAGGTGGACGATGCCTATGGAGGTATGGTGTTCAAAGGAGGTTGGTAAGGTATACTGAGCTGGATGAGATGTATGCGAGATGGGCCAGGTATACGAGGATGGTAGGTGAAGTCTGTGAGGCTGATGGATGAGGTATACACGAAGAAGGTGGATAAGGTAGGTACATGAAGCAGGTGGGCGTGTGTGAAGGTGGTGGCTACAGTACAGGAGACAGGTGTTTCAGGAAGGTTGGTGAGGTGTCAAGAGCAGGTGCGTGAAATTGATTAGGAGGGTGGTTGTGGATGAGGGCAGGGAGTGAAATGAAGGAAGACGAAGGATAAGACATATGAGTAAAGTGGTTGTTATAAGGATGATGATTGGGGTTATAAGGGTGATGAGGGAGGTAGTTGGTGTATCAGGGCATTGGTTGATATGTATTAGGGATATGAGGCAGGTGGTTGGTGTATGAGGGCGGTGAGTAAAGTGTATGAGGAGTGGGTTAGGTACTCCAGGCCGGTGATGAGGCATTGGTTGAGGTTTATGAGGATGTTGGATGAAGTGCATGAGAGTGGTAGGTGAGGTACATGAGGCAGCAGCCCCGGGGGGTCACCCTAGTCTAGCTTATGCACTCTTTCTGTTCTTATATTTTCTTTGCCTATCTTTTCTTTTTTCTCTGGTTCCTTACAGATACGTTTCCTGCCTCCTCTGCACCTCCTTTCCCAGGCCAGGACAGCGCGGGGGTGTGGGGACTGATTCTCCCCCCCCCCCCCCCCCCACACCGCCGCCCACGCCCACACACACCCTGGGCACCCACGTGCCTGCCCCCGCATGTTTCCTTCATCACGGCAGAGCCCCTGCCCGCCTACTCGGCCCAAACGCACAATGTCCTCACCGTAGACCGCCACACCACCACACGGACTGCCGGTAACTCTCATGGGTCATTTCCAGTCAACGTTATTCCCTACGATAACTCGTCCCTCCACGCCGGCGACACCCAAATACCCAACCCCTTGGTGGAGGTCGGCCAGGGAGGAGGCCGGCGCCAGAACGCGTCACGCGCCGCCAACGTCCTGGGTAGCGGCCGACGCTACCCCACCGACCCCTCAGCAAGTACGTACTTCTTTCCAACGACCCACAGGCTGGCCCTTTGGGCCCTCAACAATTACCAGCCACCATCAACCAACCATCTTCACCACCATCACCGCCATCATACTTTCGCCACCACCTCATGTTTGCTAACTCCACACCTGCACCCACCCCACCCCTCACAGTCTGCTGCTACTGCTCGCTCCTCTCACCACAGCTTTAAAACCCTTGAATCCTCAGGCCAACTCCCTGGCGAAAAAATTCTCGTTTTTGCAGTTTTTCTGTAGCAAAGAGGTAGCGGGCATGTTAGAGTGCAAGTAGCCACTGTAAACCCTACTGTGAGTACCAACGGGAAGGGCAACATACCCCGCTGCCCCCGACCCGTCCTGAATGTGGACCGGATAAATTTCCGTTCGTGCCACACCCCCGTAACCCTCTTGTGTGTGTAGCCTTAGTCACTGTGTGCACTCCTCCTAATGTAGCCCTAACGTTTGGAATGCTCCTACTGTTGTTCCGGAGAGTGGACTCCACTGATACTCCAGCATGGTGTTAACTTAAACTGGCCTCTCAACGCCCTCTCCAGAACCCAGCTCTGGGCTCACCTTCATTGACCTGTCCCGCACACACGCGCATTATCTCAGTA